>BSBK01000856.1:0-65371 GCA_027943335.1 Chamaecyparis obtusa
TGTGTGAATGTGATATTTGTTTAGAAAGTTTGTTTCAGTGTCAAAGGTGCTAAAAAAGTAGGACACACTATTGTGGCACTATCCTGGGCCAAGACTAGACCCTATGAAAAGAGGCATAGCCACTGGATCATACACTCCCTTGCCTCTTAAACAACACACAACTACAGTCAAACCCCAAGCCAAGATGCGGGCCGTAACCACCCATCCATTTGTATGAGTATTTTTTAGACCCCAGTCAAAAGTCTAGGACAAAAGCAATGTCTAGACCATGTTGGGGGTGAAAAACCCCAATAGAGCACTAAAACGCCTTAACTTCTCTCGAAATAGTCCATAGGAAAGAAAGAAAAAAATTTAAAATTGTAAACATGGAATCTGACTTCATGTAGCTTTAGCAATAGGACACATATAGAACTTACACATAAGATGCTAAAAAATTCAAGTTTACATCATCTCCAAATTCCTAATGGTTTCACATCAATAGGTGTGTGAATGTGATATTTGTTTAGAAAGTCTATTTCAGTGTCAAAGTTGGCAAAAAAGTAGGACACACTATTGTGGCACTACCCCAAGCCAAGACTAAATTCTATGAAAAGAGGCATAGCCACTGGACCATACACTCCCTTGCCTTTTCAATAACACACAACTACAGTCAAACCCCAAGCCAAGATGGGGGGTAACATCTATCTGTATGAGCATGTTTTAGACCCCAATCAAAAGTCTAGGATAAAAGAAATGTCTAGACCGTGTTGGGTGTGAAAAACTTCAATGGAGAACTAACACGCCATATATTCTCTAGAAATAGTCCATAGGAAAGAAAGAAAGAAATATCAAACCGTAAACATGGAATCTAACTTCACATAACTTTAGCAATAAGACACAACATAGAACCGAAAAAAAAAAAAGCCCAAGGGGAAACACACAAAAGAGAAAAAGGTCCCTCCCCTGAAACCAATAGAACACCACATTTCTTCTTTGGTTCCCACAACAAAGTCAAAGCTCTAACATTGAACAGAGAGTGTCCAAAAGGTGAGGCCAACCAGATGAGATCTGGGTAACCATCATCTTCCTCTAAATCAATAAGCTCTTATGTTACTTGTAATAAATGTAATGCTTTTTTTGTGTAAGTATTTTATTATATTTAACAATTTATTATGTGAGTATATATAGTACTCTATATTTTTATTTCAATTAATTATGATGAAGGGTGCTTCCCTTAATACCACAAACACATAACAGATATAGAGAAACAACAACAATATGCAAGAACAGAAAATTGGCTTCTTATTATCTCCACAAATGTTGGAATTACAAACTTTCAGAATTACAATATGCAAAGCCACATGGGCATTCCCTTACAATATTTTGTAGGACAAAGCCTCAAACTATTACCTAGATCTACTACCTAGAACTATCTGAACTGCCTAAGACAATAATACAGCCTTCCTTATATAGGCAATTTTCCATCGCCTAGGAAGGTTCCAGAATTTTAGCCAATAGGGCCGACCAAACTTAGAATTATTTTATTTTTACATTTTATTACATCATAGTCGGCTCAAGATAACCTTTGAAACCCGAACAGAAATTTTGAAGAAAATTATTTTTCGCCATTTCAGGTGGCCCAACTTTCGAAGACCATAAGTCATCACCAGTTGACCCGATCGGCTATTATAACCCATTTCGGAAATGCCATGAAGCGCTCTACAAGGTTGATCCACGCAAAGCACCTGTCACCCAAATTTTTGACTTCATCCGGGGCCTCTAAAGCCTTCAAAACTGAGTTCAAAGTTTCTGTACCCTGCTGCCAATACTGAAAATCTTCAATATCTTCCAATATACACTTGATTTGGCAATGAAACTTTACTGGCAGACTTATATGACCAAAAATGAACCTCCAAGAAAGAAATTAGATCATTCTGAGCACATACAAAAATTACCAAAAATAGTAACTTTCATAAATAGCAGCTCTGCACAAGATAGCCCTTATTGAATACAAAAACATAAATATTTTTGGGTGATGCAAGATTGCTCTTACACCAGGATGCTCCTGCATCAAATTGTGAGGGTAACTATTCATCTTCACTTCACATTATGTTATATAAAATTAAATTACGTTTCTTAAGATAAAAAATGGTTATCTATTTTACAATTATTAAAAGAAATGTGGAAGGTATAACTTCAAATTTAATGTGGGACTTGGTTGAAATAACAAGACAAAATAATAAGAGGTTCTATTTCATAGTTGAACTTTCATTGTAATTAAATTAGTCAAAGTAGCATTGACTAATATCACTTGTATCTCATGACAAATTATTAGAGATAATTAGGTGAACTCTAATTTTTCAATAAGTGAATTATGAAGATACTCATGTGTGATGAACAAATTACAACAAGAAACTAGATTTATAGTCACAAAATATGATAAAATAATACAACATCGTAATGCACGTATGTATAACTTACATTGTCTTGAAGGAGATATTAAGATTATATTTGATGCTACAATTGCTCATCCCCTATGAAAGTATTATGGAAGGAATATTTTGGCTATATGCCAATAGATCAACAATAAGCATTAAATTATCATTTATAGAAGACAAAATAAGACTATCAAACATTAATATTGCGCAACCTAAGAATGATGGGTGGACAATATTGCATAACTTTGTAGCATATCACATTATATTTCGATTACATAAAGGTTCCATTCAATTAATATGAATGCCAAAAATATTCTCAATTTAATTTATTAATGCCTTACTATCTTTAAGGTTAATAGTATTAAAGTATAATTAAGTAAAGTTTAAAAAAATATATTTCATCGATACTATTTTATTGTCAAATTTTCTACATATCCATAGACTAATAGTTAGATATAATATCATTTACAAAAGCTGCCATATATCAAACATTTTATTTATACAATTTGAAATAGTATTTTGGTGGAAAACTTATGATCTTGAAAGAGAGCTCAATGAAAGACTGCTCTTACTAATTTTCAGTTCCTTGTTTATATATTGTTTTAATTTACGACTTCTTTATACAATTTCAACATTAAAAATATTTTTCAACTAGAACAAATAAACCAACAAGTAACTTTGATTTTATAGATTCTTTAATGAGGTCCAAAATACCTCCCACCATAATATCTCAAAAATATAAAAAGAATCATATAAAACCAAAAAAATCTTATTTTGTCTAAGAAAATCTTCAAGATGTAGACATTCTTCTCATTAAAGAAATTAAACAAAATGTCTACCTATATGATAAAATCAATAAATATCACTTGAAAAGAATAATATAAAAGAAATGCCTTTTTTTTTCTTAAATAATTTTTTTAACATATGCGTATCTTTTCAAATTGAACCTTGCTACTGTTAAACAGAATTTTATTATAAAATGAGATCAATAAAAAGTGTAAAAGATGGATGGCCGTTTCACGTGGCAAAGTGGTGCAGTTTCACGTTGGAAAATGGGGAAGTCTATCTTCAACATTAAAAAAATGTAGGAATAGCTAGTGTTCTAATATTTCATATCAGTGGACAACACAGTAACAGCATGTTTACTTTCACACCACTCCATCTGTACAACCTGTAGCAGGGCAAATATTGCCATGTTGTTCTTTTATATAGAGAATTCCCTCCCCAGCAAAGCAGCATTCTCCGCCTCTCTGGGTTTCCTTATTAATGGATATCAAAATGAGCTTTTCTGCAATAGGTCTTGTAGTCTCATTCTTTGCGGTGTTTCTCTCCCTTGTAATGAGATGGGGGAGGAAAAAGTATGGGAGATTGTGTGTGCCAGGAATAATAGATGAGCATGTGCAACGCAACGATTATAATAGATGGCTTAAAAAAAGGGGTTGATAGTTAATTATTGGGTTATAGGAAGAGATTCAAGTGTACGGAAAGATTCGAAGTTTATAGGTAAAATTTTTGACATAATCAATGATATAGAATTAAGTATGATTCATTTTGGTGTAGGAAGGAGAAGTTGTCTCGGTTCTTCCATGGGTATTGCTATTGTTGATGTAGCGTTAGGGCATCTCTTTCACTACTTTGAATTGATAAGTGAAGATGATATAGATATGAATGAATCTTTTAGAATAACCATACATAGAAAGGAGCATCTATTTGCTATTATAAATTGGAGGTTAAGTTTAAATGTGCCATCTTCCTTCGAAATATAAGTATTGTAAAATAAAAATTAGTATCTTTTTCTTCAAATTATGTATATCATATATTATAAATAATTATTCATGTCATTATGATATGAATAGAAATTAATATTCTAATGTATTGTATCATGTTATGAATTATGTTTGAGCTGGTTTGAAGGCTCCATTGGTGGTTTAGTTTCCATCTCTCTGGTTTATCCTTCAATTGTTTATAAAGGGTTTTGGGTGCCCATAAAAAATTAATTGTATCTTCTGAGTTGTTGTTGGTTCACTATTATTTTTTAATGTTCTATATGTTCATAGTGTTCTATAAATAGATTTCAAATCTCAAAAAAAAAACATTTTTAAAAGGTTTGACATCATTTTAAAACTTATTTTGCTTTTAAACAAAAACACGTAATGAATTAAGATATTATAATTAAATCAGTACATCATTATACCCATTCTATCTATAGTTTTGTGGCTCCAACACATTATAAATCATCTCTTCTAAATTATGTTTACAAAAGGCACTTATAATGTAGAATTTGACTTATTTCCATTATTTTAGATTATAAGACATTTATTTATTGGATAAATAATTTAACTCTAATAAATTAGTAAGCATTAGAATTTTTCCTATATAATTTATCTATGATGAAAATACAAAAAATAATCTAAATGTTAAATATGAATTCACAAACATATTTTACTTTAATTAAAATATTAATTTTCTTCTTCTTTTTCTTAAAAAACTAACTTAAATTTAAATGACATGATTCTGATATATATTATTTAAAGATATTTTAGAATTATATATTATAAAATATTATTTTATAATTAAGGGAAAATAGGTTTTGATGGGGCCCGAAAACTTATTAATAAATAGATTTTGAGAAGGATCTAGAACTCACCTAAAATGAAAAGCTACAAGAAATATTATATTACAAAACAAGAGCTAACCAACAATCCAAAAACTAAATCAAAAAGTAAGTTATAGCTGAAATGTACCAAGCCTAAGTCTAACAAGTCATAAAGAAAGGTTTTCCAAGGTTCCCTTACCTTGAGTATAATAGACCATGAGTTTTACCAAACACCCACAACTTGAGAGAAATGAATTGAAATTAAGATTAGCTTTGAAAAACTTGTCCAAATAAGTATGCCCCTCCCAAATAACATATAGTTGGAGGAAAAATAAGGGGTTTTGACTAGCTCTCCTAACCGTAACAAGCATCCTTAAGAAAATTAACATTGATGAACTAGTTGAATGCATTAGTTTTTGAAAGGTACCCACAAAATTAGAAGAAACAAAAATCAAGATAAGAATCAAAGTGAAATCATTTATATATAGCTAACACCTTCCAAGTAGAACCAACCAAGAAGGAGAAATTGGGGTTTTGATAAGCTCCTCAAACTAGCTTAGAAGTTTCTAAAATGGTACCCACAACCAATCAATCAAAACTAGCACAAGACACCCACAAAGATTCTCCATCTTAATTGCAATAATCATTCCCACCTCAATAGGGAAGGAATCCACCTCTATAAGAACAACCAATATAGAACAAATCTGATCAAAATCCAACACCTAGTTCACATCTACTTCTAGATTTCCAACAACATGAAAAACCCACATAGTACCACTAATAACCTCTCCCATTACAAAAATATTGACATTAATAGAATATGCGTCCACCTTAATAGAAGTTATAAAAGAGGAAGGAAGAGGCACAATGAGACAAACCACATTCATGGATGAACTAAGAAACCCCACTTAAATAGGGAACACTCCACCTCTAAAAGAATAGCATGGAGGAACCACCAAAGAAAAAAATAATGAGCTCTCAAAATAAGACAAGAAAGAAATAATCAGGCTCTAACTGGGCAAAGCAAGCCCCAAACCAACAAAAAAAACCCTAAATGAAAAATAACTGTTGGATAGCACTGGCCCAAAAAAACTATTAGCAACTATCTTACCACCAAGAAGATTAGCAACTTAAACATGAGCAAAAATATCCAAAACCATGAATAGACACTCCCCTCCCAAATTAGGGAAAATGCCAAGACACCTAATCAAACCCAAAAATGCCATCCTCACAAGAGAAGATAAGAAAAAATACAAGGTCCCAGAAAATCTGTAGCTCCAAGCACCTAAACACCCACACCCTAGATACACCAAAAAGGAAACAAAGATGAAGGCCTAAAATAGGGGCACCACAAGACACAAAAACTAGCTAGGCAAAAAAGAATAACAAAGACTAACCATCAGCAAGAGACATGGAGGGGAGACAAAACACCCCCAACCACTCTGAAGATAGCTAGAAAAGAGCACTACAAGTAAAACCAAAAAACCCAAGAAAGGCACCGATAGGCCACAATTAAAATTGAATGACTCCAAACGTCAGCTCCCTAAACCTTGAATACAACATGCAACACAATAAAAGAGCTCAAAAAGTAAAGCCTACGAACCTTCTAGGCAAACAAGTCCATCCCCAAACACCCCAAAACTTCCTTTCTAAGGGAAAATGATTGTAGAACCCATGGAGGAATGGTGGCCCATCCATTAGCAGCCACTTGGTAAACCACAACCATAGCTCAACATCCAAATCTATCAGCGACTACCAAACATTCCCTTCCCATGAACTAGAACTCAAGGGTGAGCAATAGGACAAAAATTGTCTCACTAGTGCAAGATACCATTCCCTCGGGCATCTAAAGTAGGAACCACAATAGACTTATCTCATGAAAGACAAAAGAAATTGGCATCAAAATGCCTCCTGCCATCATCCTCTCCATCCTCATTAGTGGCAGAGGCCTCCCTTGCATCACCAGATCCCACTGGAACCCTAGCAGCATAAAATTGTTCGCTCCCACCTCCACTCATTTAAAAATATTTGTGAAGATTTTATAAAATATTATTATTCTTATTTTATTTTTAAATTAATTTTATTTAGCTCTTATTTGAAAACTATATTATCTTAAAATATTCATAACTATAAATTGTTCAAAAGACATCTTAAGGAGTGAATAGTGAGTGATAGTTAGAAAATTATTTTGAAGAAATTAAGTATGATCTTTTACATCTATATGTGAAGGATGTGAATTATTCTAGACAAATTCAAAAGTGATTTAACTTTAACTTTTTATATGTTTAATTGTTAGCCTTTGTTTATTCTTTGTATATAAGTCTTCCCTCTATTTCTTCTTGTAGTCCTTTATTGGATGCTATTTATTATTGTAATTCAACTTTCATCAATACAAAAAAAATTATAATATTAAGTTTTTAGTTCATTCTTAAATTATGTAGAAGAAACTAGTAACATTACATAATTAGAAAATATTCTTCAAAAAATTTGTTCAAAACATTCCTTTTGTTTACAAAATATTCTTTTTGTAGAACAATCTCGAAATGCTCTGGATTACATCCGAATGAGAGAAACGTCAGAGTAAAAGGAATATAAAATGTACTACATTTATTATAGTAGTTGGTAGATGAAAAATGGGCTGGTCGCATGATCACATGAAGAAAATAATGCTCATGCGATCATGCGACAAGAGCAATAGAGGGGACCCACGCAATTTGGAACATTAGCAAAGTTATCGCATAAGGAAAAAGAGCCTG
Source organism: Chamaecyparis obtusa (assembly GCA_027943335.1). Classification (NCBI taxonomy): domain Eukaryota; kingdom Viridiplantae; phylum Streptophyta; class Pinopsida; order Cupressales; family Cupressaceae; genus Chamaecyparis; species Chamaecyparis obtusa. The sequence continues at coordinate 7,770 of BSBK01000856.1, forward strand.
GCCAAAAACTTTAGGCAGCGCATAATATTTGAGGTTGTCGCATGATCGCATAAACCAAATAAGGGTTATGCAATGATGCGAAAAGGTGAAAGGAGAGGGCCCCACACAAAACTATCACAGGTTCACACATAGAAAAGTAGTCGCATTTAATTTGGTGGTTGCGGTTCAAAAAGAGCTGGGCAAGTAGAGAGGTCTCATGATCGCATGGGTGGGAATGAAGTCATGCGATCATGCGACAAGGCACATGGCACAACTGGTGGTAGGTGTGAAAGATGGATGGTAGCTGGGGCAGTTAATGCAGAGAGGCGAAAAGGAGTGTGGTCGCATGATTGCAAGAGAGGAGAGAGAAGCCTTGCGATCATGCGACAAGGCATTCAGAAAGCCTGCAGTACAAAGAAGTACAGTGGATAGGGAAGATTAATAACTGCCCTACTGGCATCCACGTCCTTCAACATACTGGACTCTCATTCATGGAAAATTTGCAACTTGATGGACTTATCCCAGTCAATGTCTTTGGTGTCTTTGTTGTATTGCTCAAAATATGTAATACTTATGTATTTATATATCCTCGGATATATGCATGTATATAGCTATGATCCTGAGGTTTCTTACTAGTTCTTCCACGGGGGAGTTATTGAATCAGATTAATAAAATATGGTGGTTACACCACTTTTTCTTTAAAAAAAACAAAACATTACATAATTACATTTACATAATAAAAGCTAAAGCTATCAAATATAGATATACCATTCTCAATTTTAAGAAGTATTAATTATAAAGAGACTTAATATAACATAATAATTTAATTATATAAAACTCATATTTTCCAATAATAAACTTGAGATTAGAATGAATTTTTCTTCTATACTGTGTATCGATTATATCTCAAATTAAAAATTCAAATGTTTGAATAATTGTAATATATAGAAAACCAACATTGATTGTAAAAGCAATATTCATAATGAAATTTATATGCAAAGATAAGATTCAAAAGCATTAGGAAGGTGTAAAAGTAATCTCTAAATAATTTACAATGCAAAAAAATTTCTTACATTGCATTTTAGTGGGGGCGTGAGGTGCTTCTCTCCGTGGAGGGATTTCTATGGTTTCTCACCTACACCTCTTTGTTGTTAGTTTTTAGTGAGCCCTATAGCTCTTGGGTCAAGATTTTTTTCTTGTTGTTGTAAGGCTGATGGTGCAATTCTATGGAGGGGAGCATTCTTAAAAAAATCAATAGGTGTTTCTAAGATTTTTAGGATTATTTTAAAGAAAATGGGTCATGGATTTTTTTAGTTTAGTTTATACATAAAAGTTTAAGGTCTATAATATATGGAAGGTGGTATCATAGATTGTATTATTTGTTATATTGAGTAATAAATAAAATTGAAAAAATGGTAAAACTTGGAAAATTTGAGATTATTGACAAGTGGTATAATAAAGTGTGAAGTAATTTCTAGGTCCCCTTCCTTTTCAACCTTCTTAAATCTCCAATCCTAAAAAGTATGAGCTTATGTTTTTCAAGAAAAGATTGTAATTAATTATATAATAATTTAATTTTTCTAAAACCCAAAATTCTTTAAAAATGAATCTTGGGGAGTTGAGGTGGGTTTCAATGCCTCATTTTGTTTCCCCTCAGTGTGAGAATTGTATTTTTCTACAACTTATTTCAATAATAATGTTTTGCGGTAGAGTCATGTTCTCAACTCTTTGCTTGGTCATGAGTAACTTGAAGTTTGATGATGCATTATTTTGCGTAGATTTGGGTTCTATGCTCTTGGGGTTGATTTCTAAAATGGCTAAGGTGTATTTGTTCTTAGGTTCTTATCAACTTATCCAAGGGTCTCCCTCATCAGAGTATTCTTATGGGGTTGCAAATCTAGGAGCTTTTTTATTTATAGATTTTCATTGCTTGTAGTATGTTCATCCCTTGTCCTACTTTGGCTCTAGGTGTTGACTTCAAATTTTTGTCTATTATACCAATAAATATCTAATGCACCTATCACTATGGGAGACACCGATTCTAGCACACACAAAAATTGTACATTTTCTTTTGAGGGCCATTTTGAGCTAGGTATGCTCCATTTGTAGGAGGTATGGAAACACGCATCCTACTTTGGAAATGAGTTATTTTGTATCTCTCAAAAGGATTTGGCTGTGATTTGTTATGTATTACCACTATGTCACTAATATTGGTGTAGTTCACTATAAAGTTTGAGGAGATAAAGCAAAGGACAGTTTTAAGACAATAGGAAAAATTGGGCACTTGGTGCGTTTAAAGAAGTTATGTAGTAGTGTATTTGAATTTTTATGTAAATTAAACTATGCAAACTAGATTTAAAAGACATCATAAGAATATAAATTAATTAAATTACATTCTAAATGGAACCTCTCATAACTCTTTGGGCTATTGGTAATGATTTTTTGTACTTCTTTAAACAATATATCTAGTTTGAGTAAGAGTTCTTGCATCTAGTCTAAAGAAATTAAGTTTGTTAAGGATGAGAGATTTATGTTATCTTTGTTTCTTTACTACGAAGATATTGATCAAGTATTCCTATTTTCTTGATTATCAGTGTTAGTCATTTTGAAGAAAAAATATAGTCATAGATGTTATCATTACATGATCACAATAGGGGTGGTTAAATTTTTTCTTTACAAAGATATAAATTTATCTTGTTTAGTTCTTTTAGTAATGGAATTAATTTGTTGTGATTACCATAAAGCCAAATTTGAAAATAGTGCTATTGATCCAATGGGTGATGTTTGTACTCAAGATATTATTCTATTCCCACAAAAGGTTTATGAAAAGTTTTGACATAATACCCATCATTGTTGAGTATTTTTTATATTTTAAGAGAATATTTAAGTCTAATTTTGCTATTAATTTTTTATAAATCAAATGTTACACATGTTATTGATATTTCAGATTTCATAATATATTTTCATAGTTTCAGACTTTCAAATGTACAATAACACCATAAATTTATAAATGTTTACATATGATGATATGCCAAAATAAGAAAAATAATCAAATACAATCTACGTGTTTCTCTTTAGCCTCCATATTTGACTTAATTTTTTACACTTCAAATTATAAAGTTTTGGGATATTAAAATAATGATAGATTGTTTCTTCTAAAGTATTTTTTCCCTCCATAACATCTAATTATATTTCTTTTGCTGATCCTCCCTCTAAAAATGTAAGATTTTTACCAATGAGGACATCATCATCATTTTTCTTATCAGAAATACATTCACCACAAGGATAAATATCATCAAAGTCATGGACTCATGTGAAACGCCCTACACCTTTCTATTTTGAAGAGGAAAGTTGTACAAACAAAGTCAATATCATTGAGGCATTGTTGAGTCAATCTATTTCTCCCTTTTGTGTGAATGTTATCAAATAATAGATAAAATACAGATAGCTATCTTTTTAAGATCACAAATTCATCATTAGAAGTCACTAAAAGGTTAAGTAGAGTCCTATTATATCCATATATTTATTCATTTGATATGTAGTCTTTTCTCTACCAAACTTTCTTTTCATCATCGACCATAAGACATGAATTTTTAATAGCTTCGTATATCAATGACACACTCAATTCTTTCCATCTTGATATCAAAAAAATATTTTTGCCTCTAGATCTCTTATTTTTTAACTCACTTCCACTTCCAAAACTCCTAGCACTTTACTTATTTCTAGAACATCCATTATTACTACTTCTATCATGTCTGATTCTTATGCCACTTATCATTTTATTCATTCTTCTCTTGCATCATTGCATATCATTATCTATTTTTATACCCAACTCCATCCCATATTCAACTCTACATTATATACCCCATACATCATGTTTTTGAGGTTAAACATACGCTTATCTTCTTGGCTTTAATGCTCTCTTATCTTTTCTTCCTCCACCCCAAATTTTATTATGTTAAAGATAGATAAATTTGAAAAAATATTAATATTATGATTAGTATACAAGATATTTATGAGGTTATGAATTTTGGGAACATACCATTAGCATTTTGGATTTCTCCATATATGTTCTATAAAACCATATTAAATTATACATTTATATACTTAAATACTTCAACATCCTTAGAGTTAGCATATATTGTTTCGCTAATAGAAAAATATGTATAGGAAATTTATGAAATAATCATAGTTAAATGGTTTACGTGATAAATGTTGTATTATTTGTATTTTGAATGTTGTATACATACATGAGGGTATTACTTGTACAATTTGAAATGAAATATTCAGTATTAAAAATAAAAAGGTAGCAGCATATACAATAAAAAAAGGTAAGATTGTTTAATTTTTATATCAATGATATAATTATTTATATACTTGTTATTCTTCCACAACTCACTCCCCATTTTGGCCACTTGTCCTAATTGGGACCCCCATTTTTTTTCCTTTTTCACTTTTGTTTTTTTATCTATGTCCTAGTCAGTCTGGTGCTATATAGACCAAATTGTGGGATATTTGCACTCGTGATAGTTCAACATTTGATTGTTTAGGGTTAAGATCCTTTGGTTCTCCCCTTTTCTTTCTTCCCTTTTCATCTTGGGTTTATTCTCTTTTTTAGGTTTAGTATTTTTACAGGGTCCATAAAGTCATTTCTTTTAGAGTCCCAATAAGGTCATACCTCCCTAAAACCTTGATGACATGACACATCAAAATATCAAATTTTTGTGTACTCCACAGGCCTCGATCATGGATCAGGTAAGGAGGGGTTTGAGCTCGGTTAGGATCCTGTGTAACCCCACAACCCCAAAACCCTTATCCCCAACTTCTCAGTTGGGGTTGGGTTAATGTAAGGTTGAGGGTCCCAAAGGATAGAAAAGGCCCAAAGGTCAATTCATTTTCTTCACCATGGACTTATAAGTCTTCAAGTTTTCTTCCTGCTCTAATTTTATGAGAACATCAACAACCTTACTAGAACTCCCTTTCCTCTTTCTTTGTGAAATTTTAGGTTTTGAAGTATTGGGCTTTTATGTGGTTTGGTCTGCTTATCATCATAGTTTTGGTAGGTTTCTTTCTTTTCTTGTTTCCTGGTTTTAGTTGTAGGGTTTTCTCTATATTTCGCTAGGTTTTCATTGGTTTTGGCTTCTTTTATTCCCTTTCTTAGTCTGTTCCAAGCTAGGCAATAGGTTTTAGTGTTTCCTATTTGGTAAGTGCATAAAAAAACCTAGGTTTTCTATAATTTCTACTTCATTGGGTCACGTTATAATAATCCTTGATTTCTTGACCTTAAACTCATCACTCATTTATAGAATGAAAAATGTCAAAGTTTCAAATATCATGGGTCCTTGGCTTATTGAACACTTCAAGGTTTACCTACGACCAAATCAGGGTTTCAAGGTTTATGAAACCAAAAAACCTAATCCTCACAATATGGCTTCACTATTTCATCGAGACTTATCAAAGTTTTGGGATTTTCAAAAACTTGATCCCTCAAAAGGGATGTTGGGGTCTCATTACCACAAAACCCCAATCACATTTTTTTTCCTTTTACGCCTTCAAGGAACCATGCCCAAGTCAAGGTGTCAGGGATCTCATAACACTAAAACTCTAAAAAAGTAATCGGGGTCACATGACCTCGAAACCACAAATTTCAATTAGTGTAGTTCTATATTTTTCATATGGTTGGGATTTTGCTTTGTTGGGGTTCCCACAACCCCGAAACCTTGAAGATAGATTCCTGATGAAGGGTTCTCCCCTTAATACCACAACCACATAAGAGAAATAGAGAAACAACAACAATAATATGCAAGAACAGAAAATTGGCTTCTTATTATCTCCACAAATGTGGAATTACAAACTTTCAGAATTACAATATGCAAAGCCACATGGGCATTCCCTTACAATATTCTGTAGGACAAAGCCTCGAATCAATACCCAGATCTACTACCCAGAACTATTCTAAACTGCCTAAGACAATAATACAGCCTTCCTTATATAGGCAATTATCCATCACCTGGGAAGGTTCCAGAATTTTAGCCAATAAGGCCGACCAAACTTAGAATTATTTTATTTTACATTTTATTACATCATAGTCAGCTCAAGATAACCTTTGAAACCCAAACAGAAATTTTGAAGAAAATTATTTTCCGCCATTTCAGATGGCCCAACTTCTGAAGACCATAAGTCATCACCCGTTGACCCGATCGGCTATTATAACCCCATTTCGAAAACACCACGAAGCGCTCTACAGGCTTGACCGGCACAAGCGCTCGTCACCAAATTTTTTGACCTCATCCGGGGCCTCTAAAGCCTTCAAAACTGAGTTCAAAGTTTATGTACCCTGCTGCTAGTACCGAAAATCTTCAATATCTTCCAATATACACTTGATCTGGCAATGAAACTTTACTGACAGACTTACATGACCAAAATGAACCTCCAAGAAAGAAATCAGATCATTCTGAGCTCATGCAAAAATTACCAAAAATAGTAACTTTCCATAAATAGCAGCTCTGCACTAAAATAGCCCTTATTGAATATAAAAATAGAAATATTTTTGGGTGATGCAAGATTGCTCTTACACCCAGGATGCTCCTGCATCAGACACCTAGGGTAATTTGAGAAGTGACCCTATCACGACTCAGGTGTGCAGAGGAAAACCAAGACGGTTAACCTCCTCCTTTGTTAGCCACGATGAATCTTCTACAGGTCGTCCTTTCCATTTGACCAAATACTCTTCATATGTCCTATTTCTTGTGCTTCTACCAACATGACTGTCCAGTATGTCTTCAATCTCCTTAGTGTCTGAACTAGTTGCTGGAATACTCCACTGTGCTGCTGTGATCTCATCTTCAACACCTCCTTCATGATACTCTGTCAGATCTGAAATGTTAAACACTGGTAAAATATTCAGCTCACTAGGCAATTCTACCTAATATGTATTTCCTGAATCATGCTTCTTCAATATCTTACATGGTCCAAACTTCTTCATTTTCAACTTGTTATATGTACCAACTGAAAACCGCTCCTTCCGCAAATGAACCATGACTTCATCACCAACCTGAAATTCCTTATACCTCCTTTTCTCATCTGCCTTAGCCTTATGCTGTGCATTCATCTTGGTAATATGCTTCCTCACCTCCTCATGGATGTTCTTCAAGTGTTCTGCAAAATCCTCAGCTTCAGCACTACTTATTTCTCCTTTATCTATTTTCTTCAATTCAGATGCATTTCTTGGACTACTTCCATATACAATCTGGAATAGTGATTTACCAGTGCTCCTATTGACAGAATTATTGTATGCAAATTCCGCCTGTGGTAAAATCAAATCCCATCCTATTGGCTTATCTCCAACCAAACATCTCAGCAAATTTGCCAAACTCCTATTCACCACCTCTGTCTGTCCATCAGTCTGTGGATGATGTGATGAACTAAACTTCAAATCTATCTTCAACCTCTTCCACAATGTACGCTAGAAATATCCAACAAACTTAGTGTCCTGATCTAAAAATATGGTCTTTGGCAAACCATGAAGTCTCACTACTTCTCTGAAAAACAATTCTGCTACATGAACAGCATCATTAGTCTTCTTGCAGGGAATAAAATGTGCCATCTTCAAAAATCTGTCAACAACTACAAAAATTGAATCATGTCCCCGCTGTGTCCTCGGTAAACCAAGAACAAAGTCCATGCTAATATCCTCCCAAGGCTTCTCTGGTATAGGTAATGGCTGATACAACCCTGTATTCTACTTCACTCCTGTCGCCATCTGACATACTCGGTAACTCTATACAAACTTCTTCACATCTTGCTGCAACTGTGGCCAATAATAATTCTCACTAACCAAACCAAAGGTTTTATCACGACCAAAATGTCCAGCCAATCCTCCGCTATGCTTCTCCTTGATGAGATTCTCCCTCATAGAACTTCATGGAATGCACAACTGACTCCCTCTGAATAGCATACCATCCTGGATGATGAAATCCAACCATTTCGTCTTGTCTAGAGTAACAGGTTCTGTACAAGCTTTCCAAGCTTCACCAAAATCAGGATCCTCTGGATATAAATTCTTGAGTTCCTTGAACCCAACCACTTCAATCTACATTTCTGTCAGCAATAGTTGCCTTCTGCTAAGAGCATCTGCAACCCTATTAGACTTTCCACTCCTGTGTTTCAAAACAAATGTATAACTCTGCAAAAATTCAACCCATTTCAAATGCCTTTGATTCAATTTTCCTTGACTATTCAAATATTGTAAAGCTTGATGATCAGTATACAAAACAAACTCCATAGGAAGCAGATAATATCTCCACTTCTTTAATGCATGAACTATAGCATAAAATTCTTGATCATAAACAGAATATTTCCTCTTGGCATCATTTAACTTCTCACTGAAATAAGCATCAGGTTTACCTTCTTGGCTCATAACAGCTCTTATTGCAATACCACTAGCATCACAATCTACTTGAAACACCTTATTAAAATCTGGAAGTGCTAAAACTGGTTGTTCTGTAACTTTTTGTTTCAACAATTGAAAACTCTTTTCTGCCCCATTAGTCCACTTAAACTCTTTTCTATCCCCTCTCATTGTTTCAGTCAAGGGTCCACAAATATTGCTAAAATTTCTGATAAACTTTCTATAAAAGCTATCTAGACCATGAAAAGATCTTACCTCAGTAGAACTCCTTGGAGTAGGCCATTCAAGGATAGCCTGTACCTTCTCTGGGTCCATTTTTAGACCTTCTGCTGAAACTACAAATCCCAAATACACTAACTCTTTCTTCACAAAACTACACGTCTTCATTTTAATCAACAATTTCTCATCTCTCAACTTCTCAAACACCATACGAATATGCATCATATGCTCATCCAATGTCTTACTAAAGATCAAAATATCATCTAGGTAAACAATGACAAACTTACCTAGAAATTCTTTCAGAACCTCGTTCATAAGCTGCATGAAAGTGCTCGGTGCATTGGTTAGCCCAAAAGGCATGACTAACCACTCATATAGTCCTTCCTTTGTCTTGAAGGCAGTCTTCCATTCATCTCCTTCTCTGATTCGAATCTAGTGATATCCACTTTTCAGATCTATCTTTGAGAAATACACAGCCCCACTCAAACAGTCCATAATATCGTCCATTCGTGGCAATGGAAACCTATACTTGATTTTGATCTTGTTTATTGCTCTGGAATCTGTACACATCCTCCATTCTCCATTCTTCTTTGGTGCCAATACCACTGGTACAGCATAGGGACTCAGACTTTCTCGAATCAACCCCTTCTGTAACAACTCATGTACTTGTCTGTTCAACTCTTCACTTTCTGCTGGTGTCATTCTATGTGCTGCCTTGTTCAGCAAACTCGCTCCTGGGATCAAGTCCATCTGATGACTGATCTTCTTGACTGGTGGTAATCCATCAGGCACGTTATTGGATACAATATCCTGAAACTCATTCAACAAATCTGTAACTTCTACAGGAACATCTTCTACTTCCTCTTTACCAGCTTTTGGAATTAAAGCAAAACACACATGCTCATGCCTCATACCATCTAGGAATTTCCTTCCATCAACAAATGTTATTCTTGCATTACCACATACCTTTTCTTCGGTCTCCTTCAATGGCTTTAGCTTATGTCGCACTCCATCCTTTGTCAGGGAATAGGTATTCACACGACTATCGTGTACAGCACATCTATCAAAATGCCACGGTCTACCCAATAACATATGACATGCATCCATAGAGATGATATCACATAGTACCTCATCTTGGTACCCACCAATCTTGAACTTTACTAGGCATTGTTCATTGACCATGACCTTGTGGTCATCCTGTACCCAGGCAATCCGATATGGATGTGGGTGTTTCTGTCTCTTGAGCTTCAACTTTGTCACCATCTCTTCTGACACCAAATTGTCAGTGCTTCCACTATTGATAATCACATCACAACATTTAACCTCACACTTGCATCTAGTGCAAAACAGGCTCCTCCTTTGTTCAGGTTCATTCTCACCACTCAGCAAGACTCTTCTATTAATTAGCGTTTCTCCTCTTTCAGCATCTTCAAAATTTGATGATCTAGCATCTTCATCTACATGTGCAACTCTGGCCTAGCCTTCATTTCTCCTGTCTGTTCTGCCTTGGCACTGAGGACATTCAAATGCCCTATGACCTTCTTCTCCACAGTGAAAACATGTTCCACGGAAGCCACCTCTTCCAGATCCTTGTCCTCTTCCTCTTCCTCTGTGATCTTTATTATTCTGATCCTGGAAGCAATTGGAATTATTTCCTCGCTGATTTTGACTGCTACTGGCCTCATCCTTCTTTTTTGGATCTTCATTTCGGCCACCATATGACCGTCCACCAGATCGTCCACCGCGACCTCTTCCATTTTGTCTGCTCTCAAACTTCTTGTTCAGCTTTTCCTCTACTTTTAGGGCAAATTGGTATGCCTCCTCAATACTGTTCATTCAAACCAGATTCAACTCCTCTTGAATGCTTGGCCTTAACCCATTAAGGTATCGGGCAACTTTCTCCTTATCAGCTTCTGCATGGCCTGTTCTGATGAGGAGTCGATAGAACTCCTCTGTATACTCCTGAACAGATCTTCCTGCTTGCTTCAAACTTTGCATTTTCTTTAGTAGATCAAGCTCATAATCAACAGGAATGAACTGTCGCTTCAATTTATCCACCATCCGATCCCATCTTGTGATTTTATCTTTCTCTCTTCTATTTCACTCCAATTGAATTTCTTGCCACCAAATCTTCGCATGACCTTTCAGTCTGGCCTTCGCAAATTTGACCCTATCAGGATCCTCAACATCTTCATACTCGAAATATTCCTCACATTCATTGATCCAGTCAATCAATTCCTCTGGGTTAAGATTTCTAGAAAATGTAGGAACCTCAATCTTAGGTCTTTTCCCAATCTTGGAAATCGCCCGAAAAAGTCTTTCTTCCTCCTGGTTCACAATTTCAGCTTCTCCTTCTTGATATTCTTCTTCGGCTTCATCCTCGCTTTCATCTCTGACCTTAAGATTCATTCCTCTATGAATCTCTTCTTGTAATTCTCGCACTTACCTCTGTAGCTCTCTAACCTCAGGTGTTACAACACTAGCTCTTCCGCCACGTTCCCTTCGTGGAGGCATTTTTGCGATGCGCGCTGAAACCCTAGCCACGGTCCTGGTGCAAACTGCCTCACAGTCGGCGATTTGTTTACACACTCAAGAACTCCTGCTCTGATACCACCTGATGAAGGGTGCTCCCCTTAATACCACAACCACATAAGAGAAATAGAGAAACAACAACAATAATATGCAAGAACAGAAAATTGGCTTCTTATTATCTCCACAAATGTGGAATTACAAACTTTCAGAATTACAATATGCAAAGCCACATGGGCATTCCCTTACAATATTCTGTAGGACAAAGCCTCGAATCAATACCTAGATCTACTACCCAGAACTATTCTGAACTGCCTAAGACAATAATACAACCTTCCTTATATAGGCAATTATCCACCGCCTGGGAAGGTTCCAAAATTTTAGCCAATAAGGCCGACCAAAATTAAAATTATTTTATTTTACATTTTATTACATCATAGTCGGCTCAAGATAACCTTTGAAACCTGAATAGAAATTTTGAAGAAAATTATTTTCCACCATTTCAGATGGCCCAACTTCCGAAGACCATAAGTCATCACCCGTTGACCCGATCGACTATTATAACCCCATTTCAAAAATGCCACGAAGCGCTCTACAGGCTTGATTGGCGGAAGCACCTATCACCAAAATTGTTGACCTCATCCGGGGCCTCTAAAGCCTTCAAAACTGAGTTCAAAGTTTCTGTACCCTGCTGCCAGTACTGAAAATCTTCAATATCTTCCAATATACACTTGATCTGGCAATGAAACTTTACTGGCAGACTTACATGACCAAAATGAATCTCCAAGAAAGAAATCAGATCATTCTGAGCTCATGCAAAAATTACCAAAAATAGTAACTTTCCATAAATAGCAGCTCTGCACTAAAATAGCCCTTATTGAATATAAAAATAGAAATATTTTTGGGTGATGCAAGATTGCTCTTACACCCAGGAAGCTCCTGCATCAATTTCAATGAAATATTATCTTATGATTAGTTTTTTGAGTCATTTTTTAGCTTTGAGATTTGTTTGTTAGGTCTTTAGTTGTAGTGTTAGTTTAGTTTTGATTTTTGCAAATTTGTTAGTTTTCTTTCATAGTTAACTAATTTTTATTTGTTAGTCAAATATGCTAACAAAGGTTTTTTGTGGTTGGAAAATTGCTAGAAATGTCTACTGTATTTCTAATAAAGTACAAGTTTCTCAGATACAACCCACACTCCAAGATGGGTAATCTCCACAATGAGATTATAAAAACCATCATTGGCATATGGATTTTAATGAGTTTGTGAAGAACATCACCAATCCCACCAATAAAACTATAGATGTCTCTTCCATGGTCCTTTTAGGTTTGGTACATGTAGTAGGTCATCATATATCTATCCTCTCTCTGGACCTCCTCATGACAATTATCAATCATTATGACCTAAAGGAGAATAGAGTGAAAAATAAACAGGGGGATGTGATCTTGGACATCATGTTAAATGTAATAGAATGTGTCTCTCATATTCCAATGGAAGACCAATATGTAACCATCTCCATGAAACAAGGTGAATTCTAATAACAAAATCACCTAGATATTTTACTTAAGATCAATTAGAACTACTTGGCTAGGCCAGAAAAGGAGAAAAATTTGGAGAAGATGTATTTCATAGTGTATACTTAATAGAAGACATGAAGAATTTTGTTACTCTCTTGAGATGGGTGTTCAGTATTCCCTAATATAAATAGTTGGAAACCTAGACGGTAATATATATAGTGACAATTAGATAGATATAAAGGAGAATTGATAGGGGTCACATTAAAAGTGACAATTTGTTAAAATAATAATAATAAAATATATAGTTAGGAAATTGTTTAATCAATGAGCAAGGAAATGCAAGTTTACCATGAATAAACCCAAAGATAAGAACATTCATGAAAGTAAAAAGAAGCAAGGAGACAAGATTTTGAAGGGGGAAAGGCATAAAAATCCCCCCATGATATTAATGACAGTGGAAACAAAATGCTTGAGAGAGAGAGAGAGAGAGAGAGAGAGAGAGAGAGCGAGAGAGAGAGAGGCCCATACAATGATAATCAAGAAGAAGAATCTCATGTGAGAATGAGAAGAGAGCCATCTCTTAATAGAGATGTGAGAGAGAAGTTACATTGTAACTCCCCAATCTGTGTATGCCATGTTTCACTAGTGTGTGAGACAAGTGTAGGATTCCTCATAAGGAGGAATATCTATTTTCCTTAATAAAGAAAATTATAAAATGACATGTCCTCCCACTTGGACTACTGGAAAAAATACATTAGGATACCTTTGTCTATCTTATTAAATACATAAATAACCAAGGAAAGATTAAATTCTAACACCCCCCTTTAATCGTTACTTGGGGTAATTACATCAAGGGGTATCAAACCCAAATTGTTACAATGAAATTCAAATTTCTCTCTAGAAAGAGGTTTTGTCAAAATATCTGCAACTTGATCTTCACCTTTGCAATGGATGAGTGAAAGTTTCTTTTCTACAATGTGCTCTCTAATGAAGTGGTGGTGGAGAGAAATGTGCTTTGATTTTGCATGGTAAACTGGATTCTTTGCCAAGGCTATTGCACTTTGATTGTCACAATCCAATGGTGTAGTTTCTTGTTGAGGTAGAGCCAAGTCTTCAAGTATTCTTCTAAGCCATAGAGCTTCTTTAGAGGCATGAGTACAACTTTTATATTCAGCTTTAGTAGAACATAGAGACACAAATTGTTCTTTTTTACTTTTCCAAGATATAGAACTTGAACCAAGAGAAAAGCAATACCCAAAAGTAGATTTCCCATCATTGGGGTCTCCACCTAGATCTGAATCAGTAAAGCCTTTTAACGTAAAATCAAAATTTGCAGCATAAAATAATCCTAAGTTAATAGTACCTTTAATGTAATGTAATATTCTTTTAGCAATTCTGAAATGAGTTTGTTGAGGTTTGGACATAAATCTTGAAACTAAACCAACACTAAAAGATAAATCAGGTCTAGTGAGGGTTAGATAAATTAAGCTACCTACTAGTTATCTATAAGGAGCAGTATCTATGAAAGGAGATTCCATATCTATCATTAACTTAGTTCCTAGATCACATGGAATTGAAACAGGATTAGCATCATTCATATGAAATCTATCTAGGAGATCTTTAGCATATTTACTTTGAGAGATAAAAATACCCTTAGGGGTTTGCCAAATTTGCATTCCTAAGAAATAATGTAAAAAACCTAAATCTATCATTTGAAATTTTTGATTGAGTTGAAACTTAATATTAGAAATTAACTAGTTAGAACTGGAAGTTAGAATCAAATCATCAACATAAAGAATGATAATAATAATGTCATCTTCACTATGCTTGATATACAAGTTAGGATCATTTTTACTTCTTTCAAACCTTGAGAAATAAAGAAAGCATTAATTTTGGAATACCATTCTCTAGGAGACTGTTTTAAAAATAGACTTCTTTAGTTTGCAGACTAAATATTCATTACCTTGTTGAATAAAACCAGGAGGTGGAGACATATAAATTTATTCATGTAGACCATTCAAAGAAGTACTTTTAACATCCATTTGGTGAATAGGCCAATTCATTTTAGTAGCTAAAGCAAGAACAACTTTAATGGTAGGCATTTTAGCAACAGAAGCAAAGGTTTCATTATAGTCTATTCCTTCAATTTGAGAAAAACCATGTGCAACTAATCTAGCCTTAAATTTACTAATTTCTTTATTGGAGTTTCACTTAGTTTTATATAACCATTTACAAGAAACCAGATTCTTACCATGAGGTAAAGTAACTAAATCCCAAGTATTATTAGAAATTAAAGAGTCATATTCTTCTTGCATAGCAGTTTTCCAATGAGGTTGACTTTTACCTTGAGCAAAGGATTGAGGATCATTAGAATTAGAGAGAGAAGACATAAGAGCATAATTGCAGTAGTTTATCCTTCTAGGTCTAAGTCCACCCATTCTAGCAATGTAATCATCACCTTCATTAAGTAAATCTTTAAACCATTTAGGATTTCTTCTAGAATTAATAGAAACATTACTAGGAGGAGTAAATAGATTATTACCATCATCATCATCATCATCATCACTACTACTACTAGAAGGAACAAAATCATTAGAAGTAGTATCATTACTATGTATTTGTTCATCATTATCATGTTTATTAGTATTATCAGTAGTGCTAGGAGCAAAAATAGAAGGAACAAAAACTTTAAGAGTAAGAATTTGAGGAGTAGGGTTGAGAGAGGGAGGTTGGTCCTCCACAAGAACTATGTTGCTATGACTGAAATCAGAATTTAAAATTTGAGAAAAATCATGGACACCATTTTCAGCAATGCAAACATCTCTAGCAATTTGAACTTTATTAGTAAGAGGATCATAAACTCTATAACCTTTTGTGTTCTCAGAATAACAAACAAATATATGAGGTGAGGCTTTAGGATCTAACTTTTTCCTTTTCTTTTTAGGTGTATGAACATAAGTAGTTGATCTAGAAATCCATAAATGAGATAGATTGGGTTTTCTACCTAACCAAACTTCTTTAGGAGTTTTATTTGGAAGGGCCTTAGTAGGAGTTCTATTAAGAATATAGGTGGCACAAGCCATAGCTTCAGCCCAAAATTTATAATCCATATTTCTAGCATGTAAAAAACATCTACCCATTTTAACTATAGTTCTATGCTTCCGTTTTGCCACACCATTCTGTTATGGTGTATAAGGAATAGTAAGCTCATGTTTGATACCAAAGCATCTTAAAAAAGCATGGAAAGCATGATTACCATATTCAGTACCATTATCAGTCGTAAGAATCTAAATTTTACAACCACTTTGTCTTTCTACAAAAACATGAAATTCAACAAAAGTATCAAGGACTTGATCTTTACTGTGTAAGAAATAAATCCAAGTTCTACAAGAATAATCATCAACAAACGTTAAAGCATATTTAGAACCTAAAATAGAAGTATTTTCCATAGGACCTAAAAGATCACTATGAATCAAAACTAACTTATTATTAGTTCTCCAAGATGATTTATGGGGAAAAGATTCTCTATGCATTTTACCACTCATACATCCATGGAAATCAAACTTAGAAGTAGTAAGCTTAGGTAGACCATCTACCATATTTTATTTTTGCATTAATGAGATATAATCAAAATTTAAATGTCCTAGCCTTTCATGCCAAATGTGAAAATCAACAGTAGTGAGTAATGAATATCTAGGAGAAACATACTGATAAAATTTGAAGAGATTGTCATCATCTAATTTATCATTAGCAACTATATGATCAGTGTTAGGATCAATGATATAACAATTATTTTTATGAAAATCAACCTTATAATCTTGACATAATTGAGGAACAGAAATAAGGTTAGCTTTCAAATCAGGA
Source organism: Chamaecyparis obtusa (assembly GCA_027943335.1). Classification (NCBI taxonomy): domain Eukaryota; kingdom Viridiplantae; phylum Streptophyta; class Pinopsida; order Cupressales; family Cupressaceae; genus Chamaecyparis; species Chamaecyparis obtusa. The sequence continues at coordinate 24,288 of BSBK01000856.1, forward strand.
ACATAAAGCACATCATGTAATTTACCATTTGGAACAAAAACATTATCAGTTCCTTCAACTTGACAGCAATGATTATCAGCTAAAGAAATAGGAATATTCATAGAATCAGGTTCCAAAGAATCAAAGACTTCCTTATCAAATGTAACATGTTGAGATGCACCACTATTAATAATCCATTCAAGTGGTTTAGAAGCATTAAAACTAACAGTAAAAGTAGAATGAGATTGATTTCCATTAGGGTTGCCATTTGAGTAATTTTGAGAATTGCATTGATCATCTTTTTATTTCTTAAAATAGTTATGAACTAAGTGACCATCTTTACTGCAATAGGTGCAATGAGGCCTATTTGACAGATTATTACTATGATAGTTATTGGAAGGCCTAGAATTATTAGTATTGTTAGATCTTTGATAATTTTGATTATTATGTGAATTATTAGTATTGTTAGGTCTTTGATAATTTTGATAATTTTGATTAGAAGATCTATTATTATTATGAGATTGAGAGACATATGCACATTCATGAGTTTTAAGAATGCCAAATTGAATCAATTTAGCTTCCTCTTGATGTAACATATTTTGAAAAATAACATAAGTTAACTGTGTTGCTAAAGAAGGAATAGCTAACTGTGTAAATATTTGTAATAAAATGTTGAAATTGTCTAGGAAAATATTTACGAATTATAATGTGGATTATCCTTAAATCAGATAGATTAACTTGTAAACCGGTTAGTAAAACTTTAATGGAATCAAAATTAAGCAAGAAATCATCAACAAAGTTGAAATCAGTCTACCTGAGGTCTTCAAATTGGTCTTGAAGCTGGATTTTTTGAGTCTCATCTACATTATCATAGGTATTTTTCAAGATGTCCCAAGCCTGATGGGCTTCTGTACAAGTAGAGATTAAGACATACAACTCGGGACTTAGGGAAATTCTGATTAAGCCAAGTGCTTCCTGATTTTTCATCTGCCAAGCAGTTTGGTTAGCTTGAGGAGCAGAGGCTGCTAGTTTTGAACTGGCATTAGTGGTAATATCTAAAATGTGTGTAAATCTAAAGATAAAGGTCATGTGAGTTTTCCATGCATGGTAGTTGGTACTAGTTAATTTAATTTTTGGCATCAAGGTAGTCATGCTTGGCTATGGAATCTAAACGAGGGAAAAAAAGAGAAGCCTTAATAAAAAATGAAAAAAGACTTAAATCAAATTGAATATACTTGCATGCAATGATAGAAAGCTATAAAATCTTACGCCAATGAGGCATGCAAGAGACTAAAAAACCAAAAAATTGAAACTACGAACATGAAGGGAAATAGATGTTCACAGTTAAGCTATTATTGATTAACAGATAATAACATGAATATCTAATAGGAAAGAGAAGGACAAACTAAATCTATTGCAAGAAGAATGAGAAATAAAAAGACTTCAAACCTGCAGAGAAATGTTAGAAACAAATAGAATCTAAAACCTTGATAACAAGAGATAAAAGAGAAATGGATCTAAACTTTATTGTGCATGTGATAAAAGAATGACTAAAATGAAAACAGAGATAAAAAAACAACAAACCCTATAAAAAAAAGTTAGAAAAATGAATACTAAGATAGTTAATAATAAAAGGATTCAAACCTGCAATGAAACATTAGGAATAAACTAAACAAAAAATGATTTAATAAAAACTCTATCTATCCAAGGATTCGGCTTCCCGAATAGGTATCAAAAGCAGATAATAAAGAAAACAAAGATAATAAAGAAGGGAGCACATGCAAGAGGGGGAATTAAAAATAGCACATGCAAAGAAAATGTGATCTCAAACATGCAAGTGAAATACAGTAGATTGAAAAAGAGCAAGAGCTTTAAGAAAGAAAAAAGATTGAAAGATAAAAAATAATAAAAAACAATTAACTATAAATGATTAATTAACTATAACTCACTAACAAATTCACCAAACACAGCAAGCAAACAAAAATAAACTCACAAAAAAAGAAAGTAAGGTAACGGGTTCAAAAGAAGAACAGAAGCTTATTTTTATGCAAGTTCCTTTCTCTAAAATGGAAAACTTGATCTCAAACCTAGTGTGTGGCTAATGGAAAAGCAGGCCACGAGAAGCATCAAAGTGCACTTGATTTTTCTTGTAGCGAAGGTAGTGCAGATAGACAGCAAGTCTAGCCTAGTGCAACCTACAATAATCCTAATACTTTGGAAGCACACACGTCGAATGCTTTCAACAGCTATTATCAGAAGAATAGTTGAAAGGCAGGATCTTGCTACTTCGGTGGTGCCACTTATGTCTCTCAAACAGTGCATGCAAGAAAGAACTTCTAAAAAATGATAGTAAAATGACTAAAGAAAACTAAAAAGGTATAAGCTAAATTAAAGAAAGACACAAAAAACAAAACCAACTATGCTTACAGCTCAGTGAAAAAAGGATCGGCACTTGAGAAGTGGGTAAATGAAGGGAAGAAGTTGGAAAAAAAGACTTGCTGGGCCTTGTGTGTGGTCTTCGCTACTTGTTGTAGCAAGGGCAAACCTGCTTGTTTTTGAAGTAACCAGGAGGAACACACAAACACTTTCTGCAACACTTTTAACAAAAGAACATGCTAACATTATAACTAAAATTTATTCAAACTCTAAAACCGACAGATGCTTGGCTCAAGTACAGAGCCTTTTTCTTTTTTTCAATGAAACCCCAAAATGCCATATAAATATCAGTTTTGGTGGCAAACAAATCCAAGGTAGATGCTATATACAGATGAGGCAAATAAAAGGAGATATTTAACAAATATTGCAGATGCTACTGCACCTTGAATTAGAAATATGAGCCAATCTACTGAAACCCGCACCAAAGGAAGACTCACAGAATGCAAATAGACCGATAACACTCAACTGACTTTAGACCAAAGAAGCCACAACCAAGATATTCAAAATGAAAAAGAAGAGATTTATATTGCAGACAACTTCATTTATCCAATTTAACTTTTAATGTGATTCAAAAAAATACTTTGGAGTATTTTTTTGCAACATGAAACTAAAATGTAATGCCTTAAATACTTTTGATCACTGAGATCTCAGAGTGGGCAATGCGAAAAACAAAAAAAACACTTGATCTAGATTCATGCAAATACATATGCAATGGAAGTAAGCCGGTTAAAATACATAGGTAGAAAAAAACCTAATCAACACCACTACCGTAGACTACCTGCATGCAACTTTTAAGATAATGAAAAAAAAAATAGCACTGCTATCTCTTTTTGTTATCTCTTTCTGATATCTGTAAAAAAAATAATAACAAAATACCGCAAGAAATGGTTTAAGAATGCCACAAATAATTTACTAATGCTACTTGAGGCCTCCACCTTTCTGATATTAATGAGGAAGCAGAATAATAATAGAAGATACAATCATTAAGAAAATGAAACAGAACGCATGCAAAGAAGGGAATGATAAAAAAAATGTATGAACCAAAAAAAAATGAATGCCTGCTCTTCACAATGATAATAAATTACTGACCATTCATAATGCATGCAAAGAAAAATGGAAACATGAAGGAAAGAATGAAAATAGAAACAAGGATATTAAAATATAATGATATTTATAAAGCTTTTAATTCTTTAAATATTTTTAATATTTTAATATTATAATATTATAATATTAATTATAATATTACATTATAGAGAACTTGTGTAGGAAATTGTTTTAATTTTAATTAGAATATAAAATTTTGAGATACAGATACAATAGAAAAACCTACACAAACAAACCAATAATGTATCTAAAAAGTAAACCGGGTTTGGCAGTAAACCAGCCAAAATCTAAAAAAATTTCATTTTTTTCTCTTTAACCAGATTAGCCAAAAAAAAAATAGTAATAACTCTCTCGAGAGCCTTCGATATTGGAGTGCTCCAAGATATGGTAGCTCCTTCACCTGTACACTCAAAACAAGATTAAACCAACCTGCTCTTATACCATGTTAAAATAATAATAACAAAATATAGAGTTAGGAAATTCTTTAATCAATGAGCAAGGAAAAGCAAGTTTACCATGAATAAACCCAAAGCTAAGAGCATTCACCAAAGCACAAAGAAGTAGGGAGACAAGATTTTGAAGGGGGAAAAGCATAAAAATACCCCTATGATATTAATGAAAGTGGCAACAAAATTTCTAAGAGAGAGAGAGAGAGAGAGAGAGAGAGAGAGAGAGAGGCTCATACAATGATAATCAATAAGATGAATCTCATGTGAGAATGAGAAGAGAGCCATCTCTTAATAGAGATGTGAGAGAGGAGTTACATTGTAACTCCCAATTCTGTGTATGCCACATTTCACTAGTCTGTGAAACAAGTGTAGGATTCCTCATAAGGAGGAATATCTATTTTTTTAATAAAGGAAATTACAAAATGACATGTCCTCCCACTTGGACTAGAGGAAAAAATACATTAGGATACCTTGATTTATCCTATTAAATACATAAGTAACCAAGGAAAGATTAAATTCTAACACAATTTGGATCAAAAGTTGAGGAGAGTTTGATTAGATCCAATATTTTATATGACCTCATATATTGTGAACCTCTTGGAAGCTCATGCTAGCTATCTAGGATTATTAAAGTGTGTATCTCCTTTTGATCCTAAGGCTCATCCATATAGGGTGTATCCTTAGTTGGTTCGACAGGATAATATTCCCATAGGAAGACTTGAATTCAAGATTGTAAATGATGGATTTTTGTTTGTAATTATCTGATTCATTGAGGGATACTTTTCCAAGTGAATTTTAGAGGAAGGTGTAGCACAAATAAGTAATGTTGGTAGATACTTCATATATTTTTTCACCTTCACATACCTTAGAGTAGCCAAGTACACCTTTAAGTCAAAGAATATTCCAAGATACCACTCTAATCCATTAGTTCTAATGGATCTATGCCAATAGCTATCAGATGCTCATAGGATGATTATGAGAAAACATAAGCCATTCTTTATATTTCCAATTTCAATCAAGTCTCACATTGTAAAAAACATGAAATATGTAAAGACAACTTGCCTAGAATGGAATGAGTTTCCATTTGATGAATTGAAGATTAAGAGGGGAAAGTTTGGCCCAATAGGTATTTTCAGAAAAGTAATGCATGCCCATTTTCAACATGAGCCCCATATTGAGGATTATTGGGAAAACTATGTATATTATCCTACTTGGGAAAAATATGGAAAAAAAAATTAGTTTTCCCAAAGGCATATTCTCCTACTCATAAGGAGGTCGGAGGTCATGCTTGGAAGGTAGACAAGAAGTATCCTCCTAAATCTTTTTAAGTTAATAGTGTACACTAAAAATGTCCACTTCTCTAAGTCATTACACCCAAGAGCATCCATGGATTGGAAACCTTGAGAAAGAAACCTAGACATCCCTAGGCATGGAGTACAAGGGTGTTTAGAGGGGTCTCAGCTAGATCTATTAAGCATACAACCTTTCTAGTAAACCATGCAATGGGAGATTTAAAGAGACAAAGGCAAGAATGCCAATATCTTCAAGAATCTTGATGAAAATGAAATGCAACTATGCTAGAATGAAAAATGAAACTAAGATATGGAAATGAAAGTATTACAAGCCATTACTAATTAAGCTATGTGAACTAAGATAGAAATTGAAAGGAAACTAAGTTAAGAATGCAATGAAAGAAACTAAGCTATAATGCAAGTATGAAGACTAGAATGAGACTAGAATGCAACAAGCTCTCCAAAGCTCCAAAGTCACCAAGAAAACTTGCAGCACAACATTAGCATCAAGAGTCAGATCCTTTGAATGAGAAAAGAGCTCTACTTTTAAAGATAAATGGACCATGGAGATTAAGAGGAAAAAGATTTGATCAAGGGTGGAGTTTGAAAGTGGGATCAATCCTTGTGCACAAATCTCCTCCAATGAGAAAGAAGTGTTGACTTTTGTGCCCCATGTGAGACAAAAAGGCCTTTTCTTCTTTTTATAAAATAAGAATAGTGCTTTATTTGTGCAACTTAGGATAATAGGTAAGTGGGTGCTTTTTATTTAATAAAAGGGGAGGAAATTTCTTTTAATTAAACAAAGACTTAGGATAAAATGGTTAATCCATATAATATAATTGAATAAATGATAGAATTAGGATTTGATCAAGGAAATTGATTTTATATTGAAAATATTACAAAGTATTGATTCAAGAAATTGATAAATTGAAGAATGGGGCCCAAAGTCTAGGCAACCATTTTAGGGTGCATACTTTTTCCCCTCTTTGACTAATGTGAGATTGATCTAGGATCACATGTAATCAAAGAATCCAGATGTGTGTTTGATGAATGGGAATACATCAGGACAAAGATAAGCTAATTGAAAAATACAAGGCCAACACCCCTATAAATAGGTAATTGTCAAGTCTCAAGCAAGGTTTGATTGATAGGTTTGATAAAGCTAAATCAAGGATTGAAGTTTGATAGGTACTACCCCCTCATGATCAAAATCAAAATTAGGTAGAGGAGAAATAGTAAATTGAGAAATTTTATCAAATCACTAGAAATCATAACTGAATATGAAAGATGATAGAATAACCATCAAGCAGTGAAGATATGCCCTAGTTTGACTAGGTTTGACTGAGAAAGATATAGGATAAAGATGAAGTCAAACCTTAGAGAGATGAAGTGAAGGAGATGAATGGAAGACTAGGGTAGTGAGAGAGATGGGGATGAAGAAATGAAGATGCCCCAGCGAAGATCGAAGGATCAGGCCTCAAAAGGTCAGCCAACTGTGCAGAAGAAGGAGAAATTTTAAAATGCAATTTTGACTATCAAGATGAACTCAGATTTTGATTTTGATCCCAAAAATGGATCCAGGATGTTGACATTAGCCAATGGTGATGTTTTCACTAAATTCTGAGAAGTTTCAAAAATTAGGTCAAAAAGTCAAAATGCTATATAAGGGGTAAAAAGGTCATTTTCAAATTCATTTGTCTTATTGTGATTTTGAGAACTTTGAGAAATTAGAGAGGGATTATGGCTTATTAGGTAGTGATTCCCATCCACACACATCAATTCAAGTGTGGTTGTTTGCACAACTGACCTCCTCAGTATGGTGCCCCGGTAAGTTTTCAAAAAAACTAGCCGTTTGAGTCATTTAGTGCATTTAAAACATGTTTTTTAAAGTTTTCAAACTATATTAATGCGAAAATTCATATGATACTTTAAAAGTATCATGACACCAAAAATGTATAGTCAAAATGTGCACTTCTCTAAGTCATTACTTCCAAGAGCATCCATGGATCCATGGTCTACCAAGTAAGACGTTGTATGCTAGAGGACCAACATCAACAATTTGAAACAAAATGTCTTTCTCAATGGGGCCAATCCTAACAGGAAGAACAACCAACCCCTTGCAACTTCTTTCTACCTCATCATAGGCTTTTATGGTGATTTTATTTCTAGCATCTATGACTTCTTTTGAATAACCCAATGTCTGTAAAAGACTCAAGGGATAGATATTGAGCCCAATAACCCCATCTATCAACACATGCCTGACATAGGTTTTATGGATCATGACTTCAATGTGAAGGGAGAGATTATGTGGGTGGCTCAAATCTTTATCATCATCCTTTGAAAAAGTAAGGTAATGGGGGCTAGCAATATGATTGACGATGTTTTGGAATTGATCGAGATATAAATTGTTAGGGACATTTTTTGCATGAAAGGCATCCTCGAGGACATGCTTATGTGTTGGGGACAACTCTAAGAGCTCAAAGATTGAAATCTGAGCTAGAGTTCTCTGCAATTGATCAACAAGATTATAACTCATTTTGGGATCAACTGCTGATTTTGTGGTGACATTCTTGGATGCAACTTGCTTTGGTTTACTAGATGGATTGGAACTAGGTCCTCTAATGACAACATGACCTTGACTTCTCGTGATAGCATTAAGAGCTTGGGATGACCTTCTAGAGTGAGGACCCCTTAGCACCACCATAGGTTCTTCATTAAAGATAGGAGGAGAGTCCACATCATAACCATAGGGATCCTTGCTCCTCATCATGTTGACACTTTCTTCCACAACTTCGAGCATGTTGACCACATTTTTTGTACTTGTGTAAGTGTAATTGATCTCGGCCTTGCCATTCTTTGTTTTAGGGGTTTCCCCCTTCTCATATTTAGGCAAAGGTTCTTTGAAAGCCTTATGATCAACATTAGTGTTCAAACCATCCACCTTAAGTTTTCCATTCTCAATGAGATCTTGGATGATATGCTTAAGTTTCCAACAGTGTTCGATATCATGTCCAATACCATTGTGAAATTTGCAGAAACCTTTCTCATCCCACCAATGTGGTTTAACATCAGGAATATGATGCTTTGTGGGATCTTGAGGATGTGCAAGATTGTTGGAAATAAGTGTTTTGAAGACATCCTCATAGGAATCACCAAGCTTTGAAAATTGATGCCTCTCTTTCTTCGACTTTTCTTGGTATCTTGGCTTATGTTCTTATTGGTTGGATGTGTTGAGCTTCATTTCTTGAACACCGCTAGATAAGTGAAGAGCACCTTAATCCTTAGGTTGAGAAGAGTAAACAACTCCATCATTAACCATTTGTTTTTTCCTGTTCCAATGTGCATTCTTCCCTTTGTCCTTATTAGAGTTGTTGTTTTGACCATTGTTGTTGTTTTTGTTGTTGGTCAAAATTCCTTGTTCTTTCAAAACATCCTCAATTATACATGTGGTTTTGACCATGGTGTCAAAGGAGTCAAAGACCATTTTCCTCACTTCATACCGCATCTCAGGAAACAAGTTTCTAATAAGGATGTCAATCTTCTCCTTTTCAAGAATGGTCCTAGAGTAGCAAGAATTTTGACATCTCCACCTTTGCAAGAAAGAAACAAAGAACTCCCCTTGATTTTTTTTTAGGTTACATAGGTCCAACATGGTGACAGATCTCGAAAGATTGTAGGAAAAGTGTTGGATGAATCTATGAACAAGCTCTTTGAAGGTCTTAACGGGGGGAGTTATATTGGTGAACCACTCCATTGCTTGACCTTTGAGACTCCTTGGAAACAACCTCATGAGATAGGAGTCATCTTGATGAAACTCAAAGCTAATAATGTAGAATTGGTGCACATGGTCATGTGGATCCACATTACCATCATACTTGTCATATTGGGGAATTTCCACCTTCCTAGGAAAATATTTAATGCTCACACTCTTGTCAAAAGGATTACAACAAGTGGAGTCAAGTGAGAATGAACTCTTAGGTGTCAATATCTTTTCCATCATACTCTTCATTTTTTTGATCTCTTCTTTTTTACATGGATTTTTGTTCTTAATCTTTCTATCAACATCAAGGTTGTAAGGAATTCTAGCACCCTTCTTGATTAAGCTCTCTAGGAACTTGTCTTTGTTTTGCTCTAGATATCGCTCCACATACTATTGGAAGAGTGGTTCTTATTGCATCTTCATGAAGTGTTGAGCATCAAAACTTGAGCTACTACCTCCATGTTGGGAACCATGATGAGCACGTTGTGAGGGTTATCTTGAGTTCCTAGGGGATGTTTATCTCCTATAATGAGCATGTTGTGAAGTCCTTCTTCCTCTAGGACTAGGAGATCTTGAAGGGGTTATTGAATGCCTTCTGCTTCATGGGGTCTCAAAAGGAGTAGATGGTGGGAGTTTTTTCCACTATTGATACCTCCATTGTTGAATTTGGGATCAAGATGTTGGGCCAAAAGTCTATCTTGTTCTTCTTGAGAGGCTTTTCTTTCCAATCCTAACATGACTTATCTCTCCACCTCTAGGAGTCTAAACCTCTCTTCCTTTATAGCTTGTTCATCTAAAAAGGCTTTCTTTTAACACTCAATTCTTTTGAGCCTTTACCTTGTATACCTTGAAGTTGTTTGGAGTGGTGAACTTGGTCTCAAATGTTTGAACAAGTCATTGGTATGCATTGCATTCACATGAGCAGCACAAGGTTCATTTTCTTGGTCTTCATGTTGTGAGCGTTCTTCTTGGTGAACTCATCTTGTATACCTTCCACCCCTTTGATGTGCATCCAAATATATGGTATTGATGAGGGGTGATTCTGGTTGATTGTCATGAGAGGAATCACCAAATAGAATGTTGTGTCTATGTCTCTCAAATATGTCCTGAAGATTTTTATCCATTGCTTCCCTCTCCCATCGAGTCATGGTGCAACTCATATCCATATCTGATTGAGAAGGTGCTAAGGATGTGCTCAACTCACTAGGATTTCCCTTAGGATTAAACCAAACTTCAAACTCACTCCTAGGTGACTGGTCAAACATAGGCGCTTTTCCTTTACGCTTTTGGCGAGTTTGAATAGGGGGTAATTAGTTAAAGACTATCTAAGGTGATTTTCCTTGATTCACTTGATACCTTGTCGTAAGTGACATGAAAGGAAAATAACTTGGTGATAAGATGACCCTAAGAAATGTTGGTATCAAACTAGGATAGTAAAAGCATTCAATTTTCCAAAAAGAGATGTGATAAGATAGAAAATTACAAAAGGTATAAACCAACACTACCACAGAGGTGCCCAATAATGGATAAGTATCCTAACACATATGGATAAGGAGGATGATTTAACCAACTTATATTTGATTAAAATTGATTTTATATAGAAGTGAATTGGACAAAAGATTACTAAGACTCTCCAAGTGTGTTATCAAAGAATCCAAAGGTTGTTCTTTTCAACAAGGATGATTTCTAACTTACCGATTCCAAGTAAAGTCACTTGTAAAATCAAAGATTACTAATCAAATGGTCAAAACACAATAATCCCAAATGTAAACAAGCTTCCAACCATGAGGTAAGTGACCTACTATAATCGAGATCAACTAAGGAAGACTAAAAATGACACAAATCAGCTTTAGATTGTAGACAATAGCAAGACAACAGGATGATTCTGTGTGATAGTTCATAGGGTATTGGGACGATACAACTTTTTCAGATGATATCTCACACAAAGGTCATACGATGGTTTCCAAGAAATTAACGCGATAATATCCAGGAAAGTGGTGTGATATTTGTATAATATCATATGATATTTAACCAGTGAGTGTGTAAATTTTAGTTTTAAAGGCAATTTGGTCAAAGTTGTAGGTTGACAAGCTCAATTTCTCAATTTCAAACGTAGTAATATTAGAAAATAGACAGGTTTGAAAATAGTAAGTGATCAAATGTGTCGTAAAACACTTGAGCAAGGGAGAAAGCAACCTTGCCAAGATATGTACTTGGGATATCAAAATAGAAAAATCCTATGAGCACTACCATGATGTTTAATGTTCAAGAATGTTTACACTCATAGATCATAGTGAAGACAAATCAAGCATTTACTAGCCTAGAAAGACAAAGTCTCAATACTCAACAACTTGGCCCACACTTGATGTCCCATTGCCTCACACAAAGTGGTTGCCCACAATAGATGTTGGCTTTGTCGTGGAAGTGCCAACCAAAGGAACATAGACAGTGCGTAAAATCTTGTGGTGATCCTAGTTAGTCCACTAGGATCAATCCTTACACCAATATGTTGAGCGGAAAAATTGGGTAGCTTCTATCTAAGGTTTGTAATAAGGGCTTCCATTTTTAATACCCCTCTTGCAACCTGAAGAGACTCCTTACCTTGCGGAAAGTAACAGACCTCGCAGCCACAAGAGTACCTTAAGCATTCTTTCTTAGCATTTTTCTCATGGTCATAATCCCATAAATACTCACATAAGCGAAGACAAGTACTATGTCTACCAAGGTTTTGTGTCCTTGATAGCCTTGATTTTATAGTGGGTTGGAATAGCTAGGTATTAACTTGTCCCCACTTGGGTTGTTCCTCTTGATTGCTCAAGAGCAGGCCTGCTAAAGGATCCTAAACTAAACAAGAAGTGGATTAACCTTTGAGGGTCAAGATTTCTAGTTCACCTCAAGGGTGAAGAGCATACTCTCCTATCTCAGAAATATCTCCCAAACACACCAAGAAAAGTTCAATTAGCCCTCTTGATTTTGAAATCCAAAGATGGGTCAATATTTCTGGTTCACCACAAGGGTGAAGAGCATACTCTCCTACCACCAAAAGACTCTAATAACAAGATATTAAGTGCCTAATAAAAAATGAACTAGTATATGCCAAACTTAAAAATGAAAGAAAAGAACAAGAACTTGATTTTTTTTAATGCTTTGAGCAGCCCTACAAGAAAGATTAGCAGACCATGTGCATATGAAGCTTTGACATGCATTCTTTTTAGAAAATAATGCAATCAATTAGGGCACACCTACAAACACAACTTGTAAGGCCCACAAAGGTTAGTACAGTAAAACCAAGTATAATCTGAAAATGAATCTCTATCCTAACACAATAAGTCAAAACCAGCAACCAAACAAATCCAAATCTTGCAAAGAAAGCACCAAAATCAGTCACTCCCAGGCCTAGGAGACAGTTCTGTTAGAGAAAGTTTTGCATGATACTTTTTAGTATAAGAGTGTGATATTTCTTTTCTAGATGATACTTCATACTGTATCTAGGCTATAGAGTTTTGTATGGCTACATGACAGAGTCTTGTATGGTCACATAATACTTTTATTGGAAAAGTATCGAACGAGTATGTAATAAACTGTCGTATGACACTGGAAAAATATCGCATTATACTCTATCAGAAAAATTTAGAAAATAGAAAGGAATAGCAAGATAAATATGATGAAAAATTAGCAGAAATACATGAAAGGAAAAGGACAAAATAGAGTTGTTCTGCCCCACGATGGGTGCCAAAAATGTACACTCAAAATGTGCACTTTCTAAGTCATTACTTCCAAGAGCATCCATGGATTGGAAACCTTGAGAAAGTGACCTAGAGCTCCCTAGGCATGGAGTGCAAGGGTGTTTAGAGGGGTCTCAATTAGAGCTATTAAGCATACAACCTTTCTAGTAAACCATGCAATGGGAGATTCAAAGAGACAAGGGCAAGAATGCCAATATCTTCAAGAATCTTGATGAAAATGAAATGCAACTAAGCTATGGAAATGAAATTATTACAAGCCATTATTAATTAAGCTATGTGAACTAAGCTAGAACTTGAAAGGAAACTAAGTTAATAATGCAATGAAAGAAACTAAGCTATAATGAAAGTATGAAGACTAGAATGAGACTAGAATGCAACAGCTCTCCAAAGCTCAAAAGTCACCAAGAAAACTTGTAGCACAACATTAGCATCAAGAGTCGGATCCTTTGAATGAGAAAAGAGCTCTCCTTTTAAAGATAAATGGACCATGGAGATTAAGAGGAAAAAGATTTGATCAAGGGTGGAGTTTGAAAGTGGGATCAATCCTTGTGCACAAATCTCCTCCAATGAGAAAGAAGTGTTGACTTTTGTGCCCCATGTGAGACAAAAAGGCCTTTTCTTCTTTTTATAAAATAAGAATAATAATTTATTTGTGCAACTTAGGATAAGCGGTAAGTGGGTGCTTTTTATTTAATAAAAGGGGAGGAAATTCCTTTTAATTAAATAAAGACTAAGGGTAAAATGGTTAATCCATAGAATATAATCGAATAAATGATAGAATTAGGATTTGATCAAGGAAATTGATTTTAAATTGAAAATATTGCAAAGCATTGATTCAATAAATTTATAAATTGAAGAATGGGGCCCAAAGTCTAGGCAACCATTTTAGCATGCATAAAAATAGAAAGAAATATAAAAATAGAGGGTTGTTATTGCAAATATATCTCCTATCACTCAGACACAACTAGTGTGGTTAGCTCCTGCACCATCTCCTTCGAAACAAGATCCAAGGACCACTTCTCCCAACATAGATAGTGCACCAAGTCCTCCTTCCTCTTTAGAAGATTGAAGGGTAAAACCTTTCAAGATTAAAGTGACAAATCCTAGAGGCTTGATACCATCCAAGAAGGTATACAAAATATTGAATAAGAAACCTCCTATGGTGGATTATTCTTTAGAAACATTAGAAATTTGGGATAATGCATGGAGGAAGAAGTACCATTTGTGAGAAGAACTAGGTCTTCAACTACAATAGAAAGTAAGAGCAACCTGAGATAATTTTCTTTGTAACACCCATCATCTATACTAAAAGATAAAAGATGATACTAAAGAAGAAACAACCATAAATAAAATTCACATAAAACCACAGTAATAATTTTTTTCTTAAAATTACAAACTGTTACATATAATCATAGCAACCGCTTCTAAGAGCTTTATAGTTTACAATCGATTTACATTAGAGTAATAATAATACTCTTTATTCAAATATTAAGTTCCAAAAACAAAATTTCCTTCTTTCCAAAACCATTACATTCTACGAATAGATCTGATAACTAATAACCATGAAATGATCTATTTCCCATAAAACTTAACAACTGCTATCCACTGTCCCATACTCATTGATTTATCCATCTAAAACCTGAAAATCAAAATGAACACAAACGCAAACAGCAAACAGGGCTTAGTCACAATGATAAAGAAAATGAATCATCTCCAAATATCTGCAATCATAAAAGTCAGTATAATATAACATTTATGCAGATTTAAATACAGATGTAATTGAAAACTAAATAACATAATTCCATTTTTTTTTACACCAAAATCATCAAGCACTAAATTTCTTTCTAACAGAAATAAACTCGCAAAAAAAATGACAACTAATGATCCAATAGTTCATGGGTGTCCACATAAGGACCTACACTATGTATCCATAAGGAAACCCCGTAGAAATCCATTATGTCTGATGAAACCATAATGTTTTATCTTTGTTAATTGAAACCCATGACCCTTGAATTTTATAATTATCATTTAATTAAACAACTGATAGAAATTCTTTCCCATAAGGATATAGACTAGTGTCAGTCACAACTGACATAAATTCTATCATCACAAGGTACTAGACTAGTGTCAGCCCCCAATCTAAGGATCATACTTGCATTATCTTAAAAACACTTGATCTAGAAATTAATGAAAGGAGTGAAATGAACTACATTACACAATTTCACTAACAGTCCGTTTCTATTGCATCAATTTACAAAATTGAAACAACAAACAGAAATCCATTATAAAACCATATTACCATATTCCTTAACATACATTCATAAACATGATGTTTCTCGAAAGAAGAAAAGACCACAACTCTTTCTCCATCACAAATCTAATCAAAATAATCTCCACATTAACTTAACATTAAATCTAAAACTGTACAATAAAATGTCCATATCAAATCCATGTTTCCATTGAATAGAAAAGAACTAACATATTCATATATCAACTGAATCAACACAACACCGATAGCTTATAACAAACATACAAGCTTGCCATAACTGAATTATTAAACTATTTGACCATACATCCTGCTCTATTAATTACAAATTTATACCTCTATATACATGTTGGTGTATGTACATGTATACACCACAGCTTGTGTATACATATACATATCCTAGCAGGTATATATATATGTTTATATAACTATATAAGCTTGTAATTAATAGTTCAGAATGACAATCATAACATCTATTATATACATGTTGGCGTATGTACATGTATACACCACGGCTTGAGTATATATATACATATCCCAGCAGGTATATATATTTATATATCTAATTGCATGAACTTGTAATTAATAGTTTAAGTCTATAAGTATGCAATAGGAAAAACCATTCAAATTGTCTTAGTTCTATCATAGAATACATCGACCTTAATATACTACTGAATCTGCCGAATACATAAAATAATTACAGAATAATAATAAAAACCAACTTCTACCTCTATACAAAATACCAAAGTGTTTTTCCTTACTGTCTAACCAAGATAGTAATTGACTTTCCTATAAATCCCTTAACATTTCCTAATGTTGTTACAACTATATTACACACTGGTGATAAATACTAAAGAATCATAAAGCTTGAAATCAAGTTTTGACATAACCAAAGACATCCACATTCCTCTATTGACTGATACATACAGTGACAAACAACCTTTTTACAAAACATCGACACCAGATAACTAAAGAAATAAACCCAGAAAAATACTTCAATTCCACACCTATGTTGCAAGTGTAAACACAAAATACGACAGGTAACAGATAGTATTATGAATACCACTAATCCGAATTTCCACAATACAACTCAAAGAAAACATTGATACCAACTTCGGTTAATGACTGTGGTAGAAAAACCCAATTCCACCTTATAACCAAGTCTATACAAACTGAATACATTATGATGCTACAGTGCTCCTCACAACAGGTACAGTGTGAGAAGATCTAAAGAAGTTTTTAACAAGAAAACTCATGCTGGTTCCATACTGTATTAATATGCCGATTCTCAAACCCGACTAACTCCCTTAACAATGTCCAAAGAAAGTAAACATCGATACCAAAAATACACAAGGAAATAACCATATAACATCTACATAACTATATTCCATAGTTCGGCACAGACTTAACTAAAACATTTCCAAAACCAAACTCAGAACAAAGAAAACCCCTTAATACATTATGCTCGAAAACAACATATTAAAGACATGTATTTAATACCACACTAAAACCAAAACACTTACTAAAAAGTCGTTTGTTTCCAAATTTCCCCACTAATCACAACATTTAGTAACTAGATTAACTTCTTACCCATCCAAGAAATAAAAAGACTGATTCATGAGCGAACTCACAAAATATACAAACACAAAACTTCACATTTCATTGACTAACAAACAGTGGTAACCAAAATTCCATTAATACATTTGCAAAATCATAAAATGGTAATAGAGGTTAAGGTAAGAGATGCCCCTGCCTGGTATTCATGTGAGGAGATATCCAAAACTGAAATGCCGAATCTAGCCCCTGCCTGGTGAGCTTCCCAGAATGCCAAAATGTCGTGCAAGAGCACCCAAAATGCAGAGATAACGGTATAAAACACCCAACTTCCTAAATGACCATGAACAGAAGGGTTTAACTTTTCTGTGATAACCCCTTCCATTCCAAGTCACTTATCATGAAGGATACAACAGTAACACGGGTCCATAACCAACTGTTTACCCAAAATGCCACAACATAACATGGTGAAAAAAATGGAGTCATATACAACTGCAACTCCTTAACTAGAGCTAATGGTGGACTTCAAACACAACAATGAATTTCCATCGATAAGTTCATTCAATGCAAACTTATCTCTTGCAGTAAACACAACTCATTACCTACCAAATGTCCATCCAAGTACAATTCCACAACCCAAAAAATAGCTTAAACCCCACTAACACCTAATGTGAATGATAGTGCATTAAAACCCTACCGTTAAGTCATGTTTTTGAGCCAGTTTATAATAAGAAGACTTAGGGATAAATTAATACATATCTTTGCTAATAACATTAGTCATTTACTAACTTAAACATCTAAGATAACAGTGCATGACAATGCCAAATAACTAACACTTCATCACACTAACCTCCTACTAACATACAAAATAGGATATACTAACTTAGTTAATTCATATAATTTTAGTAAATGAAATACCACATACTTACTAAAACATTCACTCATAATTATATGTATAAAAATACATATATACAAATTCATTTATTTTGAATTCAAAATTAGATTAACATTAAATAACAATAATCTTCTATATACTGTCTATAATCATAAGATACAATTAACCATAATAACATAACCATTTCTAATTATATCTAACATATTATTAAAGATTCCAAAACAATGAATCAATAATCAGACAATTGACTAACCATTTAGTTTGTCCTTATTTCATAATCAAACCAATATTCCAAATTCAGTCTAAGCCAATTCTATCATCAGAAAAGGACTCATAAAGCTACAGAAATAGACATAATTCTCTGAGTGTCTGGCAGAATTACAGAGATAACATATTTAATCAAAAAACAAAGTTCAAAACAACGCAGTCAGAGTTCAAACTCGTAGAAATCTAACATAACATAACATAACATAACATAGAAAAGTAAAGCCAGGAACTGTTAGGGGCATGACACCCTTCCCCACCAGACTAGGCTTACTCCTAGAAGCCTGTAAACAAATGAGGATGTGCAGCTCTCATAGCCCCTGTATCTTCCCAAGTTGCAGAAGCTACATCATCAAGATCCCTGATGTAGGAGCATCCTGGGTGTAAGAGCAATCTTGCATCACCCAAAAAAAAAAAATATTTCTATTTTTATATTCAATAAGGGCTATTTTGTGTAGAGTTGCTATTTATGGAAAGTTACTATTTTTGGTAATTTTCGTATGTGCTCAGAATGATCTGATTTCTTTCTTGGAGGTTCATTTTGGTCATATAAGTCTGCCAGCAAAGTTCCATGGCTAGATCAGGTGTAGTTTTGAAGATATTAAAGATTTTCGGTATTGGTAGCAGGGTACAAAAACTTCAAACTCAGTTTTGAAGGTTTTAGAGGCCCCGGATGAGGTCAAAAATTTGGGTGATGAGTGCTTGCATGGGTCAAGCCTGTAGAGCACTTCATGGCATTTCTGAAATGGGGTTATAATAGTCAATCGGGTCAACTGGTGATGACTTATGGTCTTCGCAAGTCGGGTCACCTGAAATGGCAGAAAATAATTTTCCTTCAAAATTTCTGTTTGGGTTTGAAAAGTTATTTTGAGCTGACTTTGATGTAATAAATTGAAAAATAAAATAATTCTAAGTTTGGTCGGCCCTTAGGGCTAAATTTCTGGAACCTTCTTGGGTGGTGGAAATTGCCTATATAAGGAAGGCTGTATTATTGTCTTAGGCAGTTCAGAATAGTTTTGGGTAGTAGATCTGGGTAATAGTTCGAGGCTTTGTCCTATAGAATATTGTAAGGGAATGCCCATGTGGCTTTGCATATTGTAATTCTGAAAGTTTGTAATTCCACATTTGTGGAGATAATAAGAAGCCAATTTTCTATTCTTGCATATTGTTGTTGTTTCTCTATTTCTGTTATGTGTTTGTGGTATTAAGGGGAGCACCCTTCATCAATCCCATAACACCTTTACCTACTCCACCTTGCATCCTCTGAGATTTAGCTCTCTTTTCTAGATGATCTATACTTGTTCCATCATCAGTTGACCATCTACCACCTATAATTTTTTCCAATTTAACACGTGTGCAATGTCAGGTATATATTTCCTTAAGATGAAAATGTGAAATACATCATGAATTCGTGAAAGACTGGGAGGCAAAGAAAGTCTGTAGGCAACTGGACCCACACGTTCTAGGATCTCAAATGGTCCCACAAACCTTGGAGACAATTTTGACCCTTTACCATACTTAATAGGACTTTTTCGGGGTCTAACCCGAAGAAATACCTTATTCCCAACCTCAAATTGATGTTCAATCCTATGGAGGTCTGCATACTTTTTCTGCCTATCCTGAGCTATAGATAGGTGTTCTCTGATGTGCTTAACCTACTGTTCTAAATCGTGAAGCATCTTGGGACCCAAAAGAATTATGTCTTCAAGATTGTCCTAGCTTAAAGGTGTTCTACATGGTCTTCCATACAAAGCCTGGAAAGGAGCCATACCTATAGAACTATGATAACCATTGTTGTAAGCAAATTCAACCAGATGCAAGTACTCTTCCCATCTATTTTGCCTATCCATCACATACATTCTAAGCATGTCTTCCAAAATCTGATTGACATGCTGAGTCTGTCTGTCAGTTTCAAGATGATATGCTGAACTAAAGTTCAGCTGAGTTCCTAATTCACGGTGCAAAGACCTCCATAGAGATGAAGTAAAAATAGAATCCCTATCAGATATGATCATCTTAGGAATCCCATGCAGCTTAATAACCTATTCCATATAAATCTATGCCACAGATGCAGCATTATAAGTGGATCTTATAGAAATAAAATGGGCAACCTTGGTTAACCGGTCAACAACAACCATAATGGCATCATGTCGCCTAGCTGAAAATGGTAACCCCACTATGAAATCAATGGTTATGGTATCCCATTTCCATTCAGGCACGCTATGAGATTGAAGTAAACCAGCTGGATGTTGATGCTCAGCTTTAACTCTCTGACACTCCAAGCATCTAGCCACAAAATCAGCACTATCCCTCTTCACACCGGGGCAGTAGTGATGCTGCCTAAGATCAGCATGCATCTTCTTCACACTAGGATGTGCTAAATAAGGTGCCTTATGTGCTTCAATCATAGCTAGGTTTCGAAGATCCCTGACTTCTGGCACATATATGCTGCCTCGGTAAGTCATTAATCCTTCATTGTTGATAGAGTAACCCTCAAATCTGCCTTCTAATACACTGCCACTATCAATCACTACTTTGACATCTAAATACCAAGGATCAGTAGCCAAATTCATATGTATTTTTTCTTTTAAATCAATTGTGAGGGTCAAAGAAGAGAGTTCATGATGCCTTCTGCTAAGAGCATCTGCTACTTTGTTCTCTTTACCCTAAATATACTTCATTTCAAAGTCATACTCACACAAAAACTCCATCCATCTGCACTGACATGCATTAAGATTGGGTTGTGTGAACAAATATTGTAGACTTCTATGATCGGTATGAAGCTCAAAATGTTGACCAACAAGAAAATGCTGCCATTTGGTCAAAGCATCAATCACTGCTGCGAGTACCAAATCATGAGTAGGATAATTAATTTCATGATCCTTTAGTTTCCTGGATTCATAAGCAATGACCCTGCCATCCTACATCAAGACAGCCCCTAAACCATCCAATGAGGCATCGGTGGACACAAAAAATTCCTTAGAAGGATCAGGTACCGCTAAAATTGGTGCACTAGTCAAATGTTCCTTTAGATGTTGGAATGCTTCTTCACATTTATCTGACCAGATGAATTTCTTACCCTTTCTCTGGAGAGAAGTAATGGAATGGGCTATCTTTGAAAAATTAGCCACAAATCTTCTGTAGTAGCTAGCTAGACCCATAAAACTTCATACTTCAGATGCATTGGTAGGAGTTTGCCACTCTATAATTGCCCTGATCTTAGCAGAATCAACAACTATTCCATCTCCTGTAATAATGTGACCCAAATAACTTATTTTAGTTTTGAAAAATTCACATTTTTCAGGATTGGCATATAGCTTATTCCTGCGGAGACATTCAAAGACTTGCCTCAAATGCTGCTCATGCTCCTCCAAGGAGTTAGAATATACCAAAATGTCATCAAGGAACACTACCACAAACTTGTCTAAGAAAGTCCTGAATACTCCCTGCATCAAACTCATGAATACTGATGGTGCATTAGTCAACCTAAATTGCACTACCATGAATTCATAATGCCCATACCTTGTGCAAAAAGCTATTTTATGAATGTTAGCTTCTTGAATCCTTAACTGATGGTATCCAGATTTGAGATCAATCTTGGAAAACACCTTGGCACCCTTCACTTGATCAAACAAATCATCGATGCGAGGCAAAGGATATCTATTTTTTATGGTAGCTTTGTTCAGTTGTTTATAGTCGATACAAAGCCTCAAAGATCCATCCTTCTTCTTGACAAAGATAACAGGTGCTCCCCAAGGTGAAATGCTAGGTCTAATAAGTCCCTTCTCAATGAGTTCTTCATGTTGAACCTTGAGTTCTACTAGTTCTTGAGCGGTTATACAGTAAGGATTCTTGGAAATCGGTTCGGTTCCCAGCAAAAGATCAATCCTAAAATCAATTTCTCTTTTAGGTGGGATTCCCAGACTCTCCGTAATAAATACATTTGAGAATTCCTTCAAAATTGGATGATCTAAGCTAGTGTTCCAAGCAACTGGTTCATCAAAATCATTGATAGAAATAGCAAACAATTTGCATCCCTTTTGAAAACATCTCTATAGTTGCTTAGCAAAAATAGTTCCGACTGACATAGGCCTCTTAACACCTGTAATAATCTTGATGGTTCTATTAGCATCGATACACCTAACAGTCTTCTCTCTACAATCGATGACAGCTTGGTGTTGATCTAACCAATCCATACCCAGAATAATGTCATAAGAACCTAAAGGAATAACCCTAAGGTTAACTGTAGTAGTAAAAGCCTTAAATTGGAATTTACAATTTTCAGCTATAAACCCCGATTCAACCTTTGTCCCTGATTCTAACTCAACTTGCCATGCCAATTCAGCTTTGCTCACAAGAATTCCACATTGCTTAACCAAATTGGAAGAAATAAAAGAGCCAGTGGCACCAGAGTCAAATAAAATAGAGATCTTCTTACCTTGGTAATTACCTCTAGCTTCAATCATAGTGTTCTGATGATCTGCTTGTTTCTGATCCACAGTAGCAAAGATGTGATGATTCCTTCTAGAATCACCAACAGTAGCCTTAGAACCTGTGGCTTTAGACCTGACCTGACTATTGCCTCGAAGGGGACAATTCCATTGCAAATGCCCCAATTGCCCACATTGCCAACACTATGCTCCTCTCTTGGTACTTTTATCCTGTGATGAGTTCATTGGAGGTGATGCATAACTCTGTTGAACACTCTGAGTTGGTTTAAAGGACTTAGGTTGCTTAGGAACCTTGAAACTCTTGTTTTATTTGGAAAACTTTTCAAACTTCCTCTTCTGAAATTTACCACTTGATCCACTGGAAAATGCCTTGAAATTATCTTGATAAGGTTTATGATTCTTCCCACTGCTTTGAGCTAGTGGATTCACAGATCCTTTGGCTAAAAATCTTGATTTCAATTATGTGAGCTTGGCTTGATCAGAAGCTTCTTTCACTATCTTAGGTTTGAAAGTTCTCACTTCTTCTCCAATTTTAGGGTTCAAACCCCTAATGAAGTGTTGTACCAAAGGCTTATCATTCTCTAACCAACCAAAATATTTCTTCAGTTGGAAAAACCTCCTCTCATACATTTCCACTGTTGAGCTGCCTTGAGAAATACTGAAAAATTCTTCGGACCTAGTTTGCTGCCAATAATCTGACATGAATCTCTCATGGAATCTTTCTATGAAAAGCTCCCATGTAACCTGAGAGATGAGAATTCCAAGTTTTTCTAGTTCCATATTCCACCATATGGAAGCAAAGGATCTAAGCTACATTACGGTCCAATGAACCTTCATATTACCATGATAATCATGGAGAATAAAACATCTTTTGATGTTCAAGAGCCATGCTTCAGCTTTAGCACCACCCTCTATTCCATTGAAATATGGTCCTTTGAGCTTAGAAAGGTCTTTTAACTGAGTCCTGATAACAGGATCTTCTGCCACTAGGACTCGTATAACATGAGCATTTGCTACACCATCTAGAACATTGTTCCTTTCTTCAATGTTATCCAACCTATCAAGGATCCGTTGGAGAACTTCAACCTGAGGTACCTCTCGATCTTCCTAATCCATTCTTATTAAAGGATCAACTTGTTCATCACCATGTATTCCTTGGTGACCTCATCCTCTACCTCAGCCACAACCACGACCACATCATCCACCCCTACCTCTACCTAAATTGGCATCAACTGGGTCACCACATCTTTGTGCTCCTCGTGTAACAGGAGGCATGCTTGAAATCCTATAGAAAAGTTCAATAAAATCACTAACGGAAGCATAATGATAAAACCCTTTTAAAAACCCTCAAGCCCTGAGTGTTTAAACTCGGGCTCTGATACCAACTGTAACACCTGTCATCTATACTTAAAGATAAAAGATGATACTAAAGAAGAAACAACCATAAATAAAATTCACATAAAACTACAGTAATAATTTTTTTCTTAAAATACAAACTGTTACATATAATCATAGCAACCACATCTAAGAGCTTTATAGTTGACAATCGATTTACATTAGAGTAATAATAACACTCTTTATTCAAAGATTAAGTTCCAAAAACAAAATTTCCTTCTTTCCAAAACCATTACATTCTACAAATAGATCTGATAACTAATAACCATGAAATGATCTGTTTCCCATAAAACTTAACAACTGCTATCCACTGTCCCATACTCATTGATTTATCCATCTAAAACCTGAAAATCAAAATGAACACAAACACAAATAGAAAACAAGGCTCAGTCACAATGATAAAGAAAATGAATCATCTCCAAATATCTGCAATCATAAAAGTCAGTATAATATAACATTTATGCAGATTTAAATACAGATGTAATTGAAAACTAAATAACATAATTCCAATTTTTTTTACACCAAAATCATCAAGCACTAAATTTCTTTCCAACAGAAATAAACTCGCAAAGAAAATGACAACTAATGATCCAATAGTTCATGGGTGTCCACATAAGGACCTACACTATGTATCCATAAGGAAACCTCGTAGAAATCCATTATGTCTGATGAAACCATAATGTTTTATCTTTGTTAATTGAAACCCATGACCCTTGAATTTTATAATTATCATTTAATTAAACAACTGACAAAAATTCTTTCCCATAAGGATATAGACTAGTGTTAGTCACAACTGATAGAAATTCTATCATCACAAGGTACTAGACTAGTGTCAGCCCCCAATCTAAGGATCATACTTGCATTATCTTAAAAACACTTGATCTAGCAATTAATGAAAGTAGTGAAATGAACTACATTACACAATTTCACTAACATTCCGTTTCTATTGCATCAATTTACAAAATTGAAACAGCAAACAGAAATCCATTATAAAACCATATTACCATATTCTTTAACATACATACATAAACATGATGTTTCTCGAAAGAAGAAAAGATCACAACTCTTTCTCCATCACAAATCCAATCAAAATAATCTCCACATTAACTTAACATTAAATCTGAAACTGTACAATAAAATGTCCATATCAAATCCATGTTTCCATTGAATAGAAAAGAACTAACATATTCATATATCAACTGAATCAACACAACACCCATAGCTTATAATGAACATACAAGCTTGCCATAACTGAATTATTAAACTATTTGACCATACATCCTGCTCTATTAATTACAAGTTTATACCTCTATATACATGTTGGCGTATGTACATGTATACACCATGGCTTGTGTATACATATACATATCCTAGTAGGTATATATATATGTTTATATAATTATATAAACTTGTAATTAATAGTTCAGAATGACAATCATAACATCTATTATATACATGTTGGCGTATGTACATGTATACACCATGACTTGTGTATATATATACATATCCCAGTAGGTATATATATTTATATATCTAATTGCATGAACTTGTAATTAATAGTTTAAGTCCATAAGTATGCAATAGGAAAAACCATTCAAATTGTCTTAGTTTTGTCGCAGAATACATCGACCTTAATATACTACTGAATCTGCCGAATACATAAAATAATGACAGAATAATAATAAAAACTGACTTCTACCTCTATACAAAATACTGAAGTGTTTTTCCTTAGTGTCTGAACAAGATAGTAATTGACTTTCCTATAAATCCCTTAACATTTCCTAATGTCGTTACAAATATATTACACACTGGTGATAAATACTGAAGAATCATAAAGCTCGCAATCAAGTTTTGACATAACCAAAGACATCCACATTCCTCTATTGACTGATACATACAATGGCAAACACCCTTTTTACAAAACATCGACACCAGATAACTAAAGAAATACACACAAAAAATTACTTCAATTCCACACCTATGTTGCAAGTGTAAACACAAAATACGACAGGTAACAAATAACATTATGAATACCACTAATCCCAATTTCCACAATACAACTCAAAGAAAACATTGATACCAACTTCGGTTAATGACTGTGGTAGAAAAACGGGATTCCACCTTATAACCAAGTCTATACAAACTGAATACATTATGATGCTACAGTGCTCCTCACAACAGGTACAGTGTGAGAAGATCTAAAGAAGTTTTTAACAAGAAAACTCATGCTGGTTCCATACTGTATTAATATGCCGATTCTCAAACCCGACTAACTCCCTTAACATTGTCCAAAGCAAGTAAACATCGACACCAAAAACACACAAGGAAATAACCATATAACATCTGCATAACTATATTCCATAGTTCGGCACAGACTTCACTAAAACATTGCCAAAACCAAACTCTGAACAGAGAAAACCCCTTAATACATTATGCTCAAAAATAGCATATTAAAGACATGTATTTAATACCACACTAAAACCAAAACACTTACTAAACAGTCATTTGTTTCCAAATTTCCCCACTAATCATAACATTTAGTAACTAGATTAACTTCTTACCCATCCAAGAAAGAAAAAGATCGATTCATGACCGAACTCACAAAATATACAAACACAAAACTTCACATTTCATCGACTAACAAACAGTGGTAACCAAAATTCCATTAATACATTTGCAGAAGCATAAAATGGAAACAGAGGTTAAGGTAAGAGATGCCCCTACCTAGTATTCATGTGAGGAGATATCCAAAACTGAAATGCCAAAGCTAGCCCCTGCCTGGTGAGCTTCCCAAACTAGGTGCAAGCCAAGCTATCCCACAAGTAGTTAATGTGGAATTGTATTTAGTGATGGAGAAGGAAATTGAAAATGATAATCCCTTTGGGAAATATGAGCTCTATGTATTAGATTTTGAAATAATTCCCATGTTTAAGGAATCTTATCAAAAGAATCATTTTTTTTTATGCACAAAGGACATATCCTTGGAGGAAATTTTTAGTTATTTAGGTGGAAGGGGAGGTGAAAATGAAAATATTCCTTCAAAAATGGAGACCCCTCCAAGATTTGAATTCTAGGTGGTTCCAAAGGTAGAAGTAGAAGTTCCACAAGAGGTAGAAGCTAAGGTACATTGAGGCATGGAGATGGACCAAGGGGGAGTTGGCAAGGATAAAGGTGATGAGGGGGTGATGGATTCATAACTAGAGAGAGGTGTAGGTGAAGAAAGCACTAAGGAGCCTATGAGAAATGACTCAAAATAGGCACAAGATTAGGCTATGGAGAAACATGTAGAGGAACCACATTATCCACCTTCTTTAGAGCATGGATAATATACCCTATCATAGAAGATATTGGATAATTCTTTTCATTGTATTTAAATTTCATTTATTCAAAGTCGCAACTTGAAGTTAATAAATATTCTAAAATTGGGCCCTTAAAATGCACAGAAATAATCTAGGATTGAGGCCTAACCCACCATTTCTCATTTGAATAAGAGGAACTAGCAAGACTAGAACTAGATCCAACAAGATAATGGAAAAAGAACAAGATAAGCATACAAAAGATAGGGGGTCCCATCTTTTATGGGTGATGCCATCAAGACAAGGGAAGAAGAATAGGATAAGCATACAAAAGATAGGTGGGTCCCATTTTTTATGGGCTATGTGTGATAATGTCACAATAGGATAGAACCCACAAATTACTTATGTAGAAATAATAATAACCCAGTTAAGGAAAATAGTAAAAAATAGAATAAACTTGCATTTAGGCCGACTACTAGAGCTCATTATTTATATTACAAAATATAGAGGCTCACTACCATAAAAAATGTTTGGACTACAAATCAAAAGAGTGAACTAAGAAATAACATCAACTATGCATATATAATTCCTTTTAGATACAGTACATAAACATAAGCCTAACCTCATTAATTAGGTTATTTACACACAATTAATAGCATAAAATCATACATGTAATTCACACAATATCCTCATACAATCGCATCATTAAATCACCACAAAAACTCAGGCTTATATACCCAATTGTAATAGAAATAACATAACTGGCCAGACATGAGAAAACAAAAGATGTAACATGTAGAACCTCGACCAAATCAATAATGAAATCTTCATACTAACCTTGACCAAAATCATAGATTTCATACATCATGTTGGCTCTACCAATAATTAAACTTAAACCAATTAGATCATCAATCTGTTAAGAATGCTAATCAATCCAGCAACTGTCTATCATTATTCTTCACACTTCTCTATATACCTGATACTTATAAATTATATCTCCAATAAGTATCAACATATACTGATGTGATCATAGATATAAGTAGAATGTGACCTGTAGAATTTCCCCTTAACTTCGCACTTCAAAACTTATTCATACCATTCCACACCAATCTTTTTACCAAAACCTGTACACTATCTTATTTCTTCCATGCTTAGCCAAATATCTGTTATGACCTTTAGTAATGCCAAAATATGTTAAGTGACATTAAGAAACATATGTACTTTCTATCAATGAAAACATACAAACCATCCAATGTACTGTCTCTTGCCAAAAATCTCCACCTTTGGCATTGATATCTAAACACTTACTGAAAAATAAATAAGTTTCCAAACAAAATGCCAATCTCCAAAAGGTCTCTCCCTAACCAAAACATTTTTCTTCCCTTGAGCTAAATAACTAGTTTTTCACTCCTTTTCTCTTCCCCTTTGACATCAATGGGAAAGGCTAGGATCTTCCTCAAAATTTGACTACAAAATGCTATAGCATCTTCCTATGTACATAAGTATACAAAATATACTTACAAGAGTTTAAATATGTTAGATAAATCACTTGTTAAAGCTACAAAATTTACTCCCCGAGTCTTCTTAATTCTCCCTACAATATGAATCTATCCAAAAACTGCATATGCCAACCTTTCTACTTCAATAAAATTGAGTGCATCAGGGAATTTTTAGGTTGTAACTGCTTCCTTCAAACTTCTCAATTAAATATCAAGTTTAGAAACAATTAAATTTATCATTTGTATGATCCTTCCCTTTATTCTTCCTCTCTCAGTAACAAGAGTTCTAAATTTTTTGTTAAGATTTGTCACTTGGGGTGAATGAACCAATGCCAACTCTTTCAAGGGATTAAATCCTTGTGACATATCTGATAGTTTACCGTCACCATCCTTAAGGATTTTATCTACATCAATAACACACTTAGGATAATCAATACAATATTTGTAGACTTTACCACCTTTTAACAATTTATCCTTTAGTTGTTGAATAGAAACTCGCAATTGAATCTTCTGACATTGAATTCATTATAAAATTTTATCATTGCATATTTATTTAAGGATTCAAAGTGAAAGTTAATTGCATCCAATAACCCTTCAAGCTTACTTTATGAACACTCATTTTGATTAGATTAATGAGGGGTAAGCACACAGAGAAGAGTGACCAAAGAGGGGGTATAAGGAGCCACTTTTTAAAATGAAAGCATCAAAATTTCATCTTCGATGAGAAATTGAAGATAGTTAGAATCAAAATTTAAATATGTGAAACTTGAACAAGAGTTTATTTATTAAAATCTAGATTATGAACTATAAATTTGTTTTGAAATTGGTGGAGATTGAGGCCCTCAAAAAGGGAGAGAACAAAATGTGGTCATATTTTTTGTAAAAAATCATAACATAGCATCTCATGTGTTCTCCCTAAAATGTTAAACTTTTTTTTAATGTTTTTAGTCACTCTTGTGAGAAGTTTACTAACACCATGTAGTTTATCCAAGATTTTTATGTTAATTCTTTTATTAATGTATCATTTTTCCTAAATTTCTGAAGTGTACACATCCTAAAAATGTGAAATTTGTGTGTTCTCCCCTAGAAATGATTGAAAAATAATCAAAAATCAAAATTTTTTTTTGAAAAAGTGCGTATAATGGAGTCTAGTTTCTAAAAAAGCAACTTGTTTCAAAACTCAAGGAACGAGCCAAAATCTATGCCCAAATTATGACTAGTTTGTTTTTGACAAAAATAAGATATACTTACAAAAGAAATTAGATATTGAAAGATTCACATAATAAGAATTCAAAATATATTATATGGTTAGATAGATGATAGAGAGATCTAGAACATCACGTTGTCTAATTTTGTCATTATTGAACCATTTGCAAACCTGACATGGAGCACACATCAAAAATGTTGATTTTTTTAATGTTTTTTGGAAATCACATCTTAGACCCGTTTGAATCCCCCAAGCCTTTGGGTTGGATTCCCAAGGAAAATCAAAGCATTAGGCTTTGTGGATCTCAATTTAGTTAATAATGTGTATGCCTTATGTAAATCAAAATATGGTAGAATTTAGCATTCAGTGAAATATCACACTTGTAGTGTTTTACATACTACGTATGTGGTATGTAAGAATAGGAAAAGGAGAGAGAGAGAGAGAGAGAGAGAGAGAGAGAGAGAGAGAGAGAGAGAGAGAGAGAGAGAGAGAGAGAGAGAGAGAGAGAGAGAGAGTAAGTTCCACCAATGAATCTAGACTAAGAATGTCCAATTTAGTTGGACCTTGTATAATCTACACATCCTCAATTATAGTGATGTCCTTTCTTAAGAATTTGGTCGTTGCTTTAACAATGTGTCTTTCTTCCTCAACTTTCTCATATTTCACTTCCTTAATCCTTTCATGAGTCTCATCTTTCCTTTACTATTTTTATTGTCTCACCTCATCTTCTTATTAACATCTTGCATTATCTCTGCCTCAACTTCACCTTTATCTAGCTCATCATGTGTTATTTTTGATCTATCATCTACACTATCTTTTTATTCTTCTTCCTTCTCAAGATCATATTCATATTCTATTTTGATTGCCTTGAGATTTTGAGCTCCACATATATCTTCCTTATCATCATTCTTTTTATAAAGTGTAATTGGTAATTCAAAGATTAAAACATCTAGCTCCATGTCTGTTGTCTAAAAATTAATATTTATTTTATCTGCATATGTCTCTTTCCTATCTTCTTTAGATGGTGCTTCATATTAGTTGTACAATAGGATTTTTCCTATTACTTCTTTAGTGTCTTCAAAAAATTCATCTATTTTCCTACTCTTGAACATATTCACCCTTATGTTGTTCATCAATTCTTGCTTAGCTTCCACAAGAATTATGTTCAATTCATCTTTCAAAATAACTGGACATGGTTTGATTATGACTCCTTCTCTAATCCTCTTGTCTTCCTCTAATGTAGTCAATCTTCTTGTCTCAAGTTTATCAAATAGATCATTAGGGATTTCCCCTTTGATTTCAACTAATGCTCTATTATACTTGTTCAAATATACTATGGCCCCATCTTCTAATTTTCTATTCTCTTCTTCATCATATCTATGTTATAATATCTATTTAAATGTACTAAAATTCTTGGATTATGATAGCTCTGAAGATCATGACTTGCCCATATCCCCAAAACTTGAAGTCATCATGGAGGTTGGGTTGGATACTCAGAAGGAAGCTACAGAGGTGGAGAATACTTCCCCTTCCATGGAGATGGCTTTGCCTAAGGCAGAGAAAGAGAATGTTCCTAGCAGCTCTCAGGATATTCCTTTCATCAAAATGGCGGACATGCAGGAATGAAATGTTCAATTGCTGAGGGAAGATATGGATGATAAAATCAACCCCCCCTTTGGGGTTCTTCAAACTACCAAAGTTGCTTCCATGTATTCCTTTTGTTTAATGAAATGGGTGTTCTAGGAGATAAAGAATTTAAACCTTACGCATCACTCCATTTCTACTAAGGTGGATTCTCTATAGGAAATGTTGGAGTCTAGCTCAAAAACTATGGTCAAAAAGGTCACCAATGATGGGGATTAAAAAGTGCAGGAAATACAAGCTAGAATGGAAACTATGGAGAACACAATGAAAAAACATATGCATGACAATAAAAAATTTATGGGTTCATCCATGGATTTTTTTATGACCATTAAAGTCGAGTTGGATGCTGGTTCCCCTAGCAAAAAACTTGATGAGGTCACTAAGGACCTAGATGAGGAAGGCTCGAGAAAACGTACTAAATCTATGAGAAGGAAGAAAATTCAAGAAAGAATCAAGGAGCTCTTTGATTTCAATGCAGCGATAAAGAAGATATATGAGGTGAAGCAGGAAGCTGATGAGACTCATAAGGAGTTCATCTAGTGCTCTGGGTTCCTAGTACTGGCTGTCTTTTTTTTTGCCGGTCTTCAGTTTTTAATTTTTTTTAAGGTTTTTTGCTAGTTATGGTTATTGCAGACTGGTCCCTAGTCCTGTCTCTTTTTAGTGTGCTTTAATGTCAAACTTTTATTCTAGCTTGTATGGGGTTTCAGGTCCCCTTTAAAACCTATTTTTCCCTGCAATCAAAAACTATAATAAAATTCTATGCATAGTCATATTCTTCAACACATCATTCATTAAAAATTGTGGCTTACTCGTAACAACTTTCTTAGTATTTTTACGAACTATGATTTTTTCTACCTTGGATCCTTTGGTCCTTAGCTTCTTCTTTGACTCATCTGAATTAGTAGATTCATCTTTTTCACCATCCTTCTTTATGGATCTTAGAGTAGGAACTTCTCTACTTGCATCAAAACTAGTTACTACCTCCAATACTTCTTTGGCAATCTTTCATGGTTTGTTTAGGCATATAAATTAATCATGTATTCTATTAAGAACATATGTTATCCATTCTAGCTCATCAGAGGTGTGGAAATTCATAAATTGAGTCATAATAGTTTTCAACACTTTGAATTCATCCATCATCTCACCATTGATGCACAGGGATTCATACATCTTATCTATTAAATGTTTTCATAAATCTTCAATATTGCAGTGAATGTATGCCTTAATATATTCAACAAGCAATCATCCATTAAGTACAAAATAAAATGCACTAGAAGGATCATCTTCCATATATTTATAGGGGTGTTTCTTAAATTCAGGGTGTGTTCTATATGTAACATCAAAAACTATAGGTGTATCCATGGCTTGAGATCAAATTTACAAAGTTGTGGAATGATAAATAGGTTTATTTCAATGAGGACAAGGGTTTCCAAGTTTGATCTCTAAAAATACATCCAATATTTTCTCAAATCTCTTCAAATCTCTTATTAATCTCATTCTTAAGATAGAACAATTCCAAATGATGTTATAAAATTCCCTTTTAATCCTTCACATGCTTAAAAAATAAATCTTAATAAATGCACCAAACCCTAGTTTAAAAATCTAAATGTAGCTAGTGATAAAAAAATCCAACTACAATCTTTAAAAATTGATCGTAAACCATCAAGAGTGTTTCTACTTAGATTCAAATTTAATTCTCACTTCTATTGATCTTCCAAATCTAGGGGTATGGTAAATATTTTCAGTAAACACTCCCCCTTAGGTCCTTGACCTAATCAATTGGTCGATGAAACTTTCACACAAAAATGTAGCATGATCTATCTAGTAGCATCAATTTATTCTTTTCTCACCTATGGCTTTCTCATTTCTTTCTTAACTTCTTCCACATCAACAATTTTATTTTCCTTATCATCTCACACTCTATTTATTTCTATAGAACCTCTTTTATTCACATTTTCTTTGTTGTATCTATAATTATTAGCAATGTGACTGAATTAATGCAATTAAAACACATCACATTTTCATTTCCTTACCTTGGATTTTCTTGATTTATCCTTAGTATGCACTACTTCACCATGTGTCCAAAGTTGTTACATTTATAACAGGTTACATTTCTTTGGTTCATCTTTTCTCTACATTCACATTATTTATGTTCATAATTGTAGAAATTTTAGAAGTATCTAGAAAAAGTTGTAGCATTAGATTTACTTATGCACTCCTATGCTCAATGGCCAAATTTGTTGCATGTAAAAAATTTTCCATTAACATTAGGCTTCCTCATAGGTGTCCTTTTAGGTTCCTCAAACACCTTGTCTAATAGTGTTTCTTGTTGTCCATATCCAAAACATTCTCTTTTCTCAAAACCAAGTCCTTGAGTATCTTCCTTTGATCTTTATCTCTCAAGTTGTTCATGAAGTTTCGCTGAGCTAGATTTGAAATTTTCATTGAATTTATTAGCTGCAACAAGATCCCTCCAAAGACCTTCATTAACACTTTCAAGATCCCTCTAATTATGTCTATAAATTCATCAAGATCAAGTTGTATCTATCCAATCCAACAATTTAATTTGTGACAGTCATCTAACTTGTCTTTTAAGGATTTTTCATGATGTTCTTAATTATTTTTCATTTCCTCAATTTCCTTAGTCAACTTCATGACCATGGATTCAATTTCATGTTTCAGGTCATCTCTTCTTTGAAAAGCTACCCAAATTGACTAGATTTTTTCTTCATGGCTAATGAATCATTAGTGCTTCCTTTTAGCTTCATCTTCTCAACAAGATATTTCATTTTTTCTCTAGATTTATTCAATGGCTCCTTAAAATTTTCTATAAATCTTTCATTGTCTTTGAGTTTACCTTTGAATTCAATGTTTTTAGCATTTGACTTGTCAAGATCTTCAAGTTAATCAAGATCTATCTATGAAAACAGCTAGAAAATGTTGAATCACCCATCCTGACCTTCCTCTATCTATTAGACATTGTCTGAGGCACTAGTCTCCAATACCAATTATTGGTATTGAAGAACACTGAGAGGGGGGGGGGGTGGTGAATTAGTGTTTTGAAATTTTTAACCTTAGAGATTTGATTGCATAACCATAAACCAAGTAAAATGTAAAGTAAACAATTGAGACACCAAGAAAACATCCACAAACTCATAACACCATGATATTGGTTTGGAAAACTAATTAAGGGGAAAAATGGTGGGATGAAATCCATGAATTACATCTACAAAAATTAATGATAACCTGGTTAAGGGGAATATTACAAAATGGAATGCAATTGCATTCATGTCCACTATCTATAGTTGATTGATTAGATTATAAAATATAAAGTCTCACTATCATACAAAATATTTGGACTACAATAAAAAAAGAGTGAACTTGAGAAATAACATCAACTTTGCCTATACAACTTATTTTAGGTATAGTACATAACATCAACCTAACCTTAGTAATTATATTCTTCACACACACTTAATCTTATAAAATCATTCCTCTACTTTGCACAATATACTCTTACAATCACATCATGAAATCACCACATAAACTTGGGCTCATATACCAAATTACAATAGAAATAACTTAAGTGGTCAACCTTGACAAAATTAAAAGATGTAACGTGTAGAACCTTGACCAAATCAACAATAAAATATTAATGCTAACCTTGACCAAATCACCAATTATGTTGGATCTACCATGTTAGGCCATTTTCCAATCAATGCAAAAATTCTTTGAAAATGGCCTCTTCCCCCTGCAAAGCTTTTCTGATGTGTCCTGTCATGCTTGCAAGCACAGTTTTAAGGACTTAGGTTGCTCAGGAACCTTGAAACTCTTGTTTGATTTGGAGAACTTTTCAAACTTCATCTTCTGAACTTACCACTCGATCCACTGGAAAATGCCTTGATATTATATTGATAAGGTTTCTGATTCTTCCCACTGCTTTGAGTTGGTGGATACACAGATCCTTTGGCTGAAAATCCTATCTTCAATTCTGTGAGCTTGGCTTGATCAACAACTTCTTTCACTGTCTTAGGTTTTAAAGTTCTCACTTCTCCAATTTTAAGGTTCAGCCCCTAATGAAGTGTTGTACCAAAGGCTTATCATTCTCTAACCAACCAAAATATTTCTTCAGTTGGGAAAACTCCTCTCATACATTTCCATTGTTGAGCTGCCTTGTAAAATACTGAAGAATTCTTCGGATCTAGTTTGCTGCCAATAATCCGACATGAATCTCTCATGGAATCTTTCTATGAAAAGCTCCCATGTAACCTGAGAGATAAGAATTCCAAGTTGCTCTAGTTCCATATTCCACCATATGGAAGCAAAGGATCTTAGCTGCATTACGGTCAATGAACCTTCACATTACCGTGATAATCATGGAGAATAAAACATCTTTCGATGTTCAAGAGCCATGCTTTAGCTTCAGCACCACCCTCTGTTCCATTGAAATATGGTCCTTTGAGCTTAGAAAGGTCTTTTAACTGAGTCTTGATAGCAGGATCTTTTGCTACTGGGACCTCGTATAACATGAGCATTTGCTACACCATATGGAACATTGTTCCCTTGCTTCAATGTTATCCAACCTATCAAGGATCGATTGGAGAACTTTAACTTGTGGTACCTCTTGATCTTCCTGATCCATTCCTATTAAAGGATCAACTTTTTCATCACCAAGCATTCCTTGGCGACCTCATCCTGTACCTCAGCCATGACCACAACCACGTCATCCACCCCTACCTCTTCCTAAATCGCATCAACTAGGTCACCACACCTTTGTTCTCCTCATGTAACAAGAGGCATGCTTGAAATCCCATAGAAAAGTTCAATAAAATCACTAATGGAAGCATAATGATAAAACCCTTTTTAAAAAAACCCTCAAGCCCTAAGTGTTTAAACTCGGGCTCTGATACCAAATGTAATACCCGTATCTATACTTAAAGATAAAAGATGATACTAAAGAAGATACAACCATTAACAAAACCACATAGAACCATAGTGAATTTTTTTTTATTATTACAAACTGAAACATATAAATATAACAACTGCTTCTAAGAGCTTGATAGATTTCAACTGAATTACATCAGAGTAATAAGAATACTCTTTATTCAAAGACTTAGTCTCCAAAACAAATTTCCCATCTTAACCAATCCTTTACATTCGATGAATAGTTATGATAAATAAAAACCAAGAAATGATCTGTTTCCCATAAATCTTAACAACTGCTATCCCACTGTCCCATACTCATTGATTTATCCATCTAAAACCTGAAAATCAAAATGAACACAAACACAAATAGGAAACAGGGCTCAGTCACAATGATAAAGAAAATGAA
Organism: Chamaecyparis obtusa; assembly: GCA_027943335.1. Classification (NCBI taxonomy): domain Eukaryota; kingdom Viridiplantae; phylum Streptophyta; class Pinopsida; order Cupressales; family Cupressaceae; genus Chamaecyparis; species Chamaecyparis obtusa. The sequence goes on from BSBK01000856.1 coordinate 60,857, forward strand.
ACATCTCCAAATATCTGCAACCATAAAAGTCAGTATAATAAAACATTTATGCCAGATTAAATACAGATGTAATTGAAAACTAAATAACATAATTCCATTCTTTTACACCAAAATCATCAAGCACTATATATCTCTTTCTAACATAAATAAGCTTGCAAAGAAAATGACAAAGTAATGATCCAATAGTTCATCGGGTGTCCACATAAGGACCTACGCTATGTATCTATAAGGAAACCTCGTAGAAATCCATTATGTCTGATGAAACCATAATGTTTTATCTTGTTAATTGAAACCCATAACCCTTGAATTTATAATTATCACTTAATTAAACAACTGACAGAAATTCTTTCCATAAAGATATAGACTAGTGTCAGTCACAACTGACAGAAATTCTATCATCACAAGGTACTAGACTAGTGTCAACCCCCAATCTATGGATCATACTTGCATTATCTCAAAAAACACTTGATCTAGAAATCAATGAAATCAGTGAAATGAACTACATTACACAATTTCACTAACACTCCGTTTCTATTGCATTAATTAACAAAATTGAAATAGCAATCAAAGATCCATTATAAAAACCATGTTTCCATATTCTTTAACATACATTCATAAACATGATGTTTCTTAAAAGATGAAAGATCACAATTCTTTCTCCATCACAAATCCATAATAATACTAATCCTCCCACATTAACTTAACATTAAATCTGAAACTGTACAATAGAATGTCCATATCGAAATCATGATTCCCTTTGAATAGAAAGGAACTAACATAATCATATATCAACTGAATCAACACAACACCCATCACTTTTAACGAACATACAAGCTTGCCATAACTGATTTATTATAAACTAATAGGCCATACATCCTACTCTATTAAATACAAGTTTATACCTTTATATACATGTTGGCGTATGTACATGTATACACCACGGCTTGTGTATACATATACATATCCCAGCAGGTATATATATATGTATATATAATTATATAAGCTTGTAATTAATAGTGTAAATGATAAACATAGCATCTATTATATACATGTTGGCATATGTACATGTATACATCACGGCTTATGTATACATATACATATCCCAGCAGGTATATATATATATATATATATATATATATATATATATATATATATATATATATACACACACACACACATATATATACTATATATATATATATATACATATATATATATATATATATACATATATATATATATACATATATATATATATACAATATATACATATAATATCTATACACATATATATATACAGATATATAATATATAATACATATTTATATATATATATATAATTATATATATATACATATATATGTATACATATATATATCTATATATGTATAGCTATATATATGTATACATATATATATATATATATATATATATATATACATATATATATATATATATATATATATATATATATATATATATATATATATAATACATATATATATATATATATATATAATTGCATAAACTTGTAATTAATAGTTTAAGTCCATAAATATGCAATAAAAAAGAAACATACTAATCATCTCAGTTCTGTCACAGAATACATCTACCTTAATATGCTACTAAATCTACCGATACATAAAGTAATGACAGAATAATAATAATAACCGACTTCTACCTCTAAACAAAATACCAAAGTGTTTTTCCTTACTGTCTAAACAAGATACCTGAATTGACTTTCCTATAAATCCCTTAACATTTCCTAATGTCCTTACAACTGTATTACACACTGGTGATAATTACTGAAGAATCATAAAGCTCACAACCAAGTTTTGACATAACCAAAGATATCCACATTCCTCTATTGACTGATACATACAGTGACAAACACCAAAAAAAATACTTTAATCCACACTTATGTTGCAAGTGTAAATACAAATATGACAGGTATCTAATAACACTATGAATACCACTAATCCCTATTTCCACAAAATAGCTCAAAAGAAACATTGATACCAACTTCACTTAATGACAGTGGTAGAAAAACCCGATTTCACCTTATAACCAAGACTTTACAAACTGAATACATTATGCTGCTACAGTGTTCCTAACAACAGGTACAGTGCGAGAACGTCGTTAAAGAAGTTTTTTTTTTTTAACAAACAGTCATCCTATATTCCAAACTGGTTCTCATTCCCAATTAACTCCCTTTATGCTGACCAAAGATAAAGTATACATCGACACCAAAACATACTAGGAAATAACCATACATCATCTGCAATAACTATATTCCCATAGTTCGGCACAACTTAACTAAAACATTACCAAATTCATACTAGTACAGAGAAAACCCCTCAACACATTATGCTCGAAAATAGCATATTAAAAACATGTGTTTAATACCACACTAAAACCAATCTCTTACTAAATAGTCATTCGTTTCCAAATTTCTCCACTAATCACAGCATTTATTAACTAAATTGACTTCTTAATCTACCTAGGAAAGAAAAGGACCGATTCATGACCGAACTCACAAAGTATTCAAACATAAAACCTCACATTCATCGACTAATAAATAGTGGTAATCATCATTCCATTAATTTTCATTTGTAGAACATAAATGGAAATAGAGGATAAGGTGAGAGAATGCCCCTACCTGGTATTCGTATGAGGAGATATCCAAAGCCGAAATGCCAAGCTAGCCCCTACCTGGTGAGCTTCACAGACTGCCAAAATGTCATGCAAGAGAGCCCAAAATGCAGAGTTAACAGTATGAAACACCCAACTTCCTAAATGACCATGAACATAAGGGTTTAACTTGCCGTGAAAACCCCTTTCCATTCCAAGCCACTTATCATGTAAGATACAATAGGAAAACAAGTCCATAACCAACTATTTACCCAAACTGTCACAGAATAACATGGTGAAAAATGGAGTCAAAATCCAACTACAACTCCTTAACCAGAGCTAATGGCGGACTTCAAACACAACAATGAATTTTCATCGATAAGTTCATTCAATGCAAACTTATCTCTTGCAGTAAACACAACACATTACCTACCAAATGTCCAACAAAGTACAATTCCCATAACCCAAAATAGCTTAAACCCCACTAACACCTCAATGTGATGATAGTGCATTAAAACCCTGCCGATAAGTCATGTTTTTGAGCCAGACTATAATAAAAAGACTTAGGGATAGATTAATACACATCTATGTTTAATAACATTAGTCAATTTACTAACTTAAACATCAAAGATAATAGCGCATGACAATGCCAAATTACTAACACTTCATCACACTAACCTCCTACTAACATACAAAATAGGATATACTAACTTGATAATTCATATAGTTTTAGTAAAAGATAAACAACATAGTTACTAAAACAATTGCTCATATTTATATGTATAAAAATACATATATACAAGTTTATTTATTTTTGAATTCAGAATTTGATTAACATTAATAACAATATTTCTCTATATACTGTCTATAGTCATTAAGATACAATTAACGATAATAATAATAATAATAATAATAATAATAATAATAATGAACCAATAATCTGACAATTGACTAACCGATTAAATTGTCCTTATTTCATAATCAAACCAATATTCAAAAATTTAGTCTAAACCAATTTTGTCATCAGAAAAAGACTCATTAAGCTACAAAAATAGACATAATTCTCTGAGTGTCTGGCAGAATTACAGAGATTAACATATTTAATCCAAATAACAAAGTTCAAAAGAACGAAGTCAGAGTTTGAACTCATAGAAGTCTAACATAACATAACATAACATAGAAAAGTAAAGCCTAGAACTGTCAGGGCATGACAAAGTCACCATTTCAAGTTGTTTATGGTCGTAATCCTCAAGGTGTTGTCAATTTGGTGTAACTTCCCTTGGGTGATAGAGGTCAGTGATGATGGAGAAGCCTTTGTAGAGAAACTCTACTAGTTGTAGGAAGATGTGAGAGAAAAGTTACAAGACAACAATGAGCGATACAAAGCTTCCACAGATGCTACTAGAAGGTATCAAGTTTCTAGTGTAGGTGATCTAGTGATGTTTATCTAAGAAAGGAGAGGTTTCCTACTGGGACTTATCATAAATTGAAATATAAGAAAATTAATCCTTGCAAGATTTTGAAGAAGATTAATGATAAATGCCTATGAGGTAGAGCTCCCTAGTGGTCTTGATATATCTCATGTTTTTAATATTTTTTGATTTATATGCTTTCCATGGTGATGATGCCTCTGTTGAAAATAAGGATGAGGTAGACTTGACACACACTATCCCCATCAAGAAAAAGAGAAAAGGTTGGCATAGATTCTAGACAAGAAGACTGTTCAGACTCACCAGGGTGTCTACAACAGACATCTTGTGCAGTGGAAGGGTTGGCACTGACAGATAGCACCTGGATTATAGAATGGGATTTGCAAAAGCTAGATGAGCCTAAATGGCAGCAGTTTGAGAACCAGAACTTGAAAGAAGTTGCATTCTTTGCAAG